>CM052889.1:4283915-4318318 GCA_028534135.1 Potos flavus
ATAGCTGATAAATATGTTTTAATTTCCACATGATTAGTAATGATGACTATAGATGAAAGGAATAATGAGCAGAACACAGTCACATGTGTTGGCAAAGAAAAACTTTCCTAAAGAAGTTCTTTCTTTTCTTAAATATGAACTTTGAAGGTAGAAAGAGGGTAAGAAACCTGGATTAGATCAAAGAACTTTCCAAAGGAGGGGAAGATTTTCTTGTTAGGCCTAAATATGAGAATGAGATTATGATGTCAGAGAATGTTTGCCATGTTGAAATATTTGTGTGGTACAGGAAAACAAACGACGCTTGGGGGGAAATCCTTTTCAACTCTAGACTAGGCACTTATATTTACTGATATCCTATAAGGAGGCTATATACACGTTTTAATTTTAAAAAGTGGCTTGATCAAATGCAGTTTGGGTAGAATACATTGAATCCTGGGAAGAAGACTTTCAGGCGGCCAAAGAAATATCCATCATTCCCTAAACAAGACTGGTTCAAATGGACATAATTAAGTCATAAGAAGTTATCTGGAAGTTACATAAACATGAAATTCTTTAATTTCAGAATCTAATTTTTATAGTTACTATTATTCCTCTTTTGTATTTTGATTCTTTATTTCTCAATCACGGGTAGTTAGGCTACTAGTTTAATTTTACAGACAGAAAACATGACTGCCCCTTAGAAAAATCTAGTAACATGCTATTAATGCACAGCCTAAATTCTCTTCATGGATTTTTTAACTACCATTCTGGAAACTTTAGGAAAACAAAGCAGTTCAGTAGTATGAAATGTTCTCATTTCAATTATTCCAATGCTTTATGCTTTATTATACATGTCATTCACCAATAACAAATCAGGAAATTGTATAAATTCTTTATTTGGACTGGAAATTTCGTCATTTATAAACTGTGGTGGTTCCTTAATGCGCTCCTGAGCCATCACGGTCCTATCGCGCCATCCCTGTCTCGCTTCCTTTCTGGGCTCCAAGGTTCAGTAAGTCCTCTCCATCCCCACTCTCAGTCACCTCTAATCCGACCTGTTACTGCACTGAGAGAGGGAAGAAACTGGACAGGTACCTCCAGCGTTCCACCCCACATTCACCCACCTCCAAGCTCTGAAGGCACGCATCTCTGGAGCGAGCCTGCCTAAGGAGCACTGTGCATGTGCTCCCGCCCAGGGGGGGACTGTCTCCTTACTCTGCCTTTCTCTCAAGGAGCCTTCCATGAACATGTTTCTCTCATCTCAAAAAAGAAAAGTATCTATTTGGATGCTATTTTTTTCCTAGTAGGGCTCCAGTTGTTTATTTTTCTTTACCTTAAAACATGCCTTCAAACAGCCCCTTGTATTGTCTGCTGAAATTTCTCTCCTCCCGCTGAACCCACAGCAATCATATTTTTGTCCCCTCACACAACTGGAAGAGATCTTATCAAGGCCCCCAATTATTCCATATTGCTAAGATTTTCCCATTGCATTTTCATGGCACCTGTGTGAAAAATCAGTTGGCCATAAATGTAAGGGTTTATTTCTAGAATCTTAATTCTATTCCATTGGTTGATGCAGCTATCCTTAGGTTAGTATCATTCAGTCTTGATTACCGCAGGGTTGCATTAAGTTTCCAAACAGGGTCATGCAAATCCTCCAACTTTGTTGTTGTTTTTTGCAAGAGCGTTTTGTTTATGCTGGATGTCTTGCATTCTCATATAAATTTAAAGATCAGTTTGTCGGTTTCTTCAAAAATTGCCATTTGAGGGGCAACTGGGTGGCTCAGTCGTTAGGCGGCTGCCTTCAGCTCCGGTCATGATCCCAGGGTCCTGGGATCGAAACCCGCATCTGGCTCCCTTCTCCGCAGGGAGCCTGCTTCTCCCTCTCTCACTCCCTCTTCTGTGTTCCCTCTCTTGCTGTGTCTCTCTTTGTCAAATAAATAAATAAAAAATATTTTTAAAAAAAATTGCCATTTGAGATTGTGATAGTGATTTTGCTGAATATATAGATCGACTTGGTAAGGATGGTCATTTTTACCCAATGAGCATAGTGGTTTGTGGTTTCTAGTATCTCTTAAACAAAAAGCCCTCAATCAATGCCACAAAAATACTCAGTATTCAAATACAGTCCTGTATCTTTAGTGATACAAAGGAAAAAAATCGTTCTATATCATGTCCAGAAAAATAACAGATTCTTCAAAGACAATCTTCAAAACATAGCATAGTCCTAAATAAAATGCTCAGCTGCTCAGGCCAAACACCCCTGATTAGGTCAAGAGTGACAGGTTTCCTATTTTAAACAAGAAAAACAATTGTATGTGATCCCCGTTAATTTAGTTAAAGAGTACTTTCAACTAATTTTTTCATAAAATAAACATTTTTTTATACCCCAAATAAAATTAGATCATCTACTTCTAGTAGGATATGCAGGGTATAAGTCGAAATCTTTCAAATGTCTACACTTCCAGGATGCAAAATTGTGGTTTTATTTTCAAATGCACCAATATACAAATGCCTTCAAAGATGTATAATTTTGCCACCAAAGATTAGGAAGTATTGCATGTGAGAGTGGTAGACTATGCATTGAATGTGTTTGAGAAAATTCATGATATAATCATTTTATGCCCCTTTCTCTATATCACCAGAGGCAGGCAATGTATCCTTTTAACCAGCTTAAGTCTGTTATTTAAAGAAAACCGTGGAGGAAATTTAAAATTGAATGGAGGTGCATTAGTTTATTTTTCCTCATTTTTTTTTCAGGGATCACACAAGGTGGAAACTCACTATTTACATGAATGTTGCTTGCGGGGAAAACTAGAATTTTGCTTAAGAATAAGTCTGAATTGTTCCAATATGAAAATAGCTTCTTGCCTGAATGTCTGAAGTTTTCTATAGAGCAAAGTAGAATAGTCTTGAGCCTGGAAAATTATCATAGCAGATGTCAAAATCCTCAGTAATTTCCCCATGAAGCATCTAATACAGATCAACATGGTTTCCTGGTGAACCCGCCAGGAGGCATTAGGAACAAAGCATACCCCAAAGATACCTAAACAAATTAGCATGTTGTGCAAAACTATTTGACAGAAACCAATTACATTCTGTTATTTTTCTGCCAAAGATAATAATTTCAGTTTTAGAATAGTTCATAGGAAGCCATTTTTGAGACAATAATTAAATACCGAGCCTAATTATCTATTAAGGGCATATTTTGCCTGTGATAATAAAACCAAATTATCAGTGTTTAGACCTATCAGGGGATTCTTCTGAATTTTCAAGTGTTATTCAAAGGCAGTTTCAATAAATTTCTAAGGACAATGTTTGTTTTATAGCAAACACTAAGAAATACATCGTGGAGGACTGATTCATGCAATAAATAAATAAATGCACACCGATAAATCGAAATATATACGGAAGTCATCATATCACCTGTCTCTGCTCACAAAGACAGAACTAATCAATGAAGGATTTCTGGTCTTCGATTTTCGTACAATCCAGTATTAATATTCTACTGTTCTTATAAAGCTTCTATAGTGCTTTACATTTAAGACACAATTTTTAAAAGAAAGCAGGAAGAATTCTCCATAGATGTTGAAAAACAGTATTTAGAGGACTGGGACTATAGTCCTGCAGATGGGATTTGAATCTTGACACCATTGTATAATAGCTGTTTGGCTTTGGGCAAGTTAATCAACCTTTCTGAGCCATGCGGCCCTCATGTTTAAAATGAGAATTGCATTAACACCGAACCTTGAGGTTGGCCCTAGCACTAAGTGAGATAATGCATGTAAATCATTTAGCGTTCCGCCTGGCACAAATTGCATATTTAATGGAGTTTAGA
This sequence comes from Potos flavus, assembly GCA_028534135.1. Classification (NCBI taxonomy): domain Eukaryota; kingdom Metazoa; phylum Chordata; class Mammalia; order Carnivora; family Procyonidae; genus Potos; species Potos flavus. Next base: position 4,287,733 of record CM052889.1, read on the forward strand.
CGTTAATTTTAACATTCTCCTTGTTCCTTGCAGTACTTTATTTTGGTAGAAGTTTTGTCATCATAAATACATTATCAAACGTATTTTCTTATAGAGGATTAATTTAAATTTCACTGGTCATAAACACAGGTTTAACATACCATAAGAACTGAATGACCTTTTGAGATATGCTATGTTAGAAATGCATTTTTCTTCCCTCTTGCTTCAAACCATTGTCAAATTATTGTAAATTTCATTTGTTACTGCCTTTTTATCCATCTGGCATTTTATTTCTCTCACTCCCATTGCGTTGAAATGAATGGTCATATTAAGCTGTGCTCTCAGGATTATGCATGCGAATGTCTGACTTACATTAACAAGACTGATGATTTCGACTCCATATTGCTTTGATAATAAAACCAAACAAAACCCCCAACATTATTATGGATAACTACTTTATGAGGAACAAACATGTTGTTGTATCAGAATTGAAGCAAGAAGTAAAAATGTTGTAAGCTATTATAGTATCGCAAAGCAAACCAGATATAAATATTTTAATAATGAAACTATAATTAATGCTATGTTTTCAGCTCTTTATTTATACCTGACAGAGTGGCAAACCTGGGAATGTGTTGGCCTATGTCCAAAGCCCTACTGCTTTGTTTTTTCCCTTACGTCTTTGCAGAATGACGTATTTTGCTAAATATTAAATTATAAGATACAGAATCAAACTTGTTACCCAAACGCTAGAGCCTGAATGTTTGTGTGTCCTTAAATTTGTGTGTTGAAATCCTAACCCTCAGGATGATAGTGTTGGGGATGGGGCCTTTGGGGGGCGACTGGGTCATGAGGGGGGAGCCCCTAAAAAGGGGACTCATGCCCTCATGCGAGAGGCTCCATAGATACCCCTGGCTTCCTTTCCCCACGCGAAGGTAGGACCAGGAAAAGAGCCCTCACCCGACCACACTGGCGCCTGATTTCAGACTCCAGGCTGTGAGAAGTGAGGCCTGCTGTTTGTAAGTCACAATGTGTGGTATTTTGTGAGCAGCCCAAATTGTGATACCAAATGTCAGGGATCTGACATGTTATGAATAATTACACTGCCTTTCACTATTATAAGATGCTTTATCTTAGAAAGAGTCTTATCAAGTCTTTCTTTCTTTCTCACAACAAGTCCTTTAGGTATGCGAATACTCATCTTGCCACCCTTTTACAAGACATTGAAGAAGGCTCTGAATTAATAGAAATCACAAATCTACCTCATTTCTGAAGCCATCTATTTGAATTCTCCATTTTATCACACTGCCTCTCTGATTAAAGAGAATTTAAAACTACATAAATTTGTTGAAAATCATTTTTATTGAAACATATATAAGATCCATTACCCGTTCTTTTGAGGTATAACAGCATAAATAATCTATGTTCAGTGATATATGCACCATTGGAATTAGAGCATGGGAACAATAAGACCAAAAAGGAAATATGACATAAGTTTTCCCACTAAGAGTGAAAGCCATAATCAGTGCTCAATCGGTAACATCAGAACTTTATAGATCGATCCATCTCTCGTCACAATGACTTAGTTTCTAGTTTAATGCTAATTACCAATTCTCCATCTCTAGGCTTAAGAGTTGCCTTAAAGTTCACATCTACATATATAGGCATAAATCAGATTTCTGTCTGTGTATCTCACTGGCTCCCTCTCTTAACATTTCCAAAACTGAAATCATTTTTATATCCTATCATTCAGTCTTGATTAACTTTCGCGGTCTCCATTGAGGCGAAGACCATGCCACCGGTGACTCAAGCCAGAGAAACCTTGGGACCATCTTGGACAACTTCCATAGTGCACGTTCACACTTACAATTATTCCCGTGTTTAATAGATCTTATCTCCAAAATCACTTTTTTTCCATCTCTCTTTTTTTCCATCTCTGTGGTAATGTCTTAGTCCAGTACCTGGGCACTCATCACTGGAGTATTAAAAGTATCTTGCCGGACTCCTGGGTGGCTCAGTCGGTTAACTGACTGCCTTCAGCTCAGATCATGATCCTGGAATCCTGGGATGGAGTTCCTAATCTTGGGTTTCCCCTGCTCTGCAGGGAGCCTGCTTCTCCCTCTCCCTCTGCCTGCCACTTTCCCTACTTGTGCTCTCTCTCTCTCTCTCTCACTCTCTGTCATATAAATAAATAAAATTTTAAAAAAAAGTTTCTTGCCTTGTTGATTCTGACTTTGAATGGACAACTTAAAGAAAAAGAATGTCAAGCCCAAATTACTTGTTTTGCTCAAGGCACACAGAGGTAACAACAACAACAACAACAATGTTTGGATGTTTGTATTTAACGAACTATCAATTCTAGAACACAGTTCGGATGGCAGGTAATCAAACACAAAGGTTGATCCTGTGGGTTGCCATACTACCATTTAGGTTCAAATCACAGTTTACCAAGTCTCATGTGAATATAGGATGTAACTTTAGAAAAAGCAGGAACCTGAGAATTACAACAGACATATGGCAATTTTGAAGATGGCTGGAGATCCCCCAAACCCTGAAAGCAACACTGAGCCTTGATTAAAGCTAACTTATCTCCTAAATGATAGGCACATTTCTTGGTTATTTCAACCAACTTAGGATCTCCTCAGTCAGCTATGGGTCTGCAGTCCCTGCATTTGCATATAAAGTCCTGAAGGGGGAGCGAGGACAGATGAGAGCTGTCCAGTTATCAAGACAAGCGGTCATTGAATGTCAGCTGCTTGAACTAGTATCATATGGACACCTGTACCCAATGGATGTTGGTCTTCAACACATTCAACTTACCAGTCCTTCCTTTTTATTTCCCGACAATGGGATTTTATCTTAACTACATTTACATCTTTCCTGGATGATGAACTGCTTTCCTGTAACACTTTATGTGTTAGAGAAACTCAGGTCCTATGCTTATGGTGCTAATCTACTCCAGCTCCCTGTACCTGCTGCAGACTGCAAAAAATCTCAATGTCAGTCTCATGACCAACAGCCTCGACAGCCAGGTATATGAATGATATGGGGCCTTGGCTCTTATTTCTCCAAACCCATCTGAGGCTTCCACCTTCAGGTTTCCTTTTGGGATTTGGCCGAGGGCAGAAAAGGCATCAGGGGATTTCTCAAGCATCTACCTCAGTCTAGCTCAGCGATGGCAAAATTTTTCTGTCAAAGGCCAACTAGTGAATACTTTCAGCCAAAGTGGTTGTGTGGACAATATAAAGGATGAAAGTTTTCATCCTATCTTTAGTTAGAAACAGTCTGCAGACTGGGTTCGTTTGGTCCTTGAGCTGTATTTGGTAGTGTGAGGCTGCAGGAAGGCTCTGACTTTGCCCCCTGAAAGAGAAGCAAGTTTTGATGTATTCTCCCAAATATTTGTATTTTATAACTGAGTTTAGCTTTTGAAATTTAAAAACAAACAAACAAACAAGCAAACAAACCAAGAACCAACAAACAAGAAATCTAAGCATTTAGGACTTGTGTTCTTCTCTGCATGGTTATCACAACCTTCCCGGAGTCCTCTTGTCCCTGGCTGACTGAAGATGACAAGTATCATGGGGTGACAAGCTGTGAGATCATCGGTTAAAGATTCCCGGATATAATTTTCATTCTCATGCTCTCTTCTCCTCACTATTTCTTCTCTTGAAAATTCCTTCTGTGATGAACTCCGCTTTGCATTTAGGACTGACTGTGTATTTTTGGCTACTCTCCAGGCCCTTAAGGGAAACATTTGGAGTCAATTTCATCCCTTTGATGCAATGCTGAGTAATGAAGTATTCCCATGTCTAAGCAAGAGCTAACTACATAATTAAATCTCTTCCAGATTTATCAAATATCTTGATTTAGAATAATGGTGACAACTTTGTTTATGTAGTTTTTCTATTGTTGTTTTACAAACTGCTTCTAAGGATGTATCTCATTAATCCTAAAAATATCCCCACACTAAGTTCAAACTTTTTTTTGCTAATGTGTTATTTTTAGAACTTGAAATGCTTGTCTCATCCTCATTTAGTCAGTCTGTGGAATAAATATCAAGGCCGTGTTTACTTAGATTATATACTAACACTTTTGGTATATAATTTAGTAACAATTAGAAATGATACACACATAGTATCTCAATTATACTTCTCCAGAAATCAGTGATTCTTCAAATTATGCCTAAATCATGAAATGTTATTAAGTATTCATTTGCTGTATGACAAGATACCAATTGTTCAAAAGATACTGATCACTTATCTCCCTGTGGTTTTAAACCAAGACAAAGAACAAAGGGAATATATATAGCTTCCTCTTTGTTTTTCCAAAGCTCTTACTCATTTTCTATTGATGAACTGACAGTATATGAAATTGTCTGTATCTCTTTGCCACTTTGAGCTCTTGGATAGCAGAGATTTTTTACTTAATACTTGTTCTGAAACCTAGAAGAATTCCTAGAACATAATTGGTATCAGTAATATTGAAAGTAAAATATATATATAGAGAGAGAGAGACAGAGAGAGAGAGAGAAATAAGTGATATTACATGTCAAATAAAGTTATAAAAAGTAGGATATATCAAGTTAAAATTATAGAGGTTTTGCTGTTACTAGGAAAGACAAATTCTAGATTTGTTTTGTTTTGTTTTGTTTTGTTTGGATAAGTATATCAACAGTGATTTCTAACTTCAGCTTATTCAAAGAGGAGTGATAACTTCTTGGCTTTTATGAAACAATCTGAATACTTTTGTTTCTTTACACTGTATTTAACAACAAAATTACCAGTATTTCATTAATATTTTCTAGACCAACTTAATTTTGACAAAACAAATTTTTGGCACTTGTGTTGTATCACTACATAAAACAATTAAAATTGAAATAATAAGTACAGTTGGCATAAACAGGCAGGGGAACAAATACAATGGCCATTAGTAAGCCACTAATTTATTTTTTTAGGAACAGAGGTGTGTAATGTTCTAGAGTTAATTCTGTGAATTTTGAGAGTTCCATGTTTGGAATGGAAGGCCTCAATCTACCCAAAATGTCAGTTAAAAAAAGATTGGCTCAGTGAGGTCTGACTGAGTAGAAGCTATGCCCTTGATGATGATCTTGTGATCAAAACAAATGATGAATAAATTTCGCTCTAAGGAATAAGAACTGGTATGATGAAAGTATGTTTGGGGTTGGAAATTTTCAAAATGCTCAAGGTATGAAATTTTAAAACCTTCTTACTCAAAACCTTGGAAGTGAATGTGGTTGCACATGCAATCATATACTTATTCCAATAAGTAATTCATTTGCAATTTGAGACTGATTTGTTAATTCCCAATCTATAGATTTTAGGAAATACAAAGGGAAAACACACATTGGACTCTGAGACATTTTACATAAAAATGGAATGTATGCTTAGCATGGCATAATAATATCCCAGGCTTTGGATCTTGGGTCAGAAAGCCTATTTTCTCTCACACCTGTCTCTGAAGTGGAAAGAATGCAGCATTTCCAGTTGCAAACACAATCAGAGGAGAATTGTTTTGTGTTCTAATAATACCAACGATGTAGTTTGTCAACTTGAAGAAGTTGCTTTGAATTTCCTGTGAATAAAATAACTACTACGGACATGTTAAATTAATTTTGTTGCTGTTTTGCTATCTCTAGTACTATGTTCCCTTTGACATCTCAATAATTATTCCTAGATTATTGGAATTAGTTTCTCAAGCATCTCTGCTTGGAGACTATGATCATTGTCCATAGGAAAAAGGCAAGATTGGAGAGCAGAAGAATAGTGTACACTCTTTATTTTAAATCATTTTCTCAAATGCTTCTTTTTCTCCTCTCAAATATTTGTCCAAAAGGAAAAGAGATGCTACATTGTTGAATCCCTTCTTCCTTCTAGATTTTAATTTGGTTTGATTTACTTGGCGGATTAATTTTATAAGGCTGGCTTCAAACAAAATAAATGTAATCAAGGTTGATTAAGATCTGTTTTGTGATTGTGCTGTAGTAGCCAAACCAATACACATTATAAAAGGTTGACCAGAGGGTTCGTATTCTGTTGTACAGGTTTTCAATTCCTTCCATTATAACCTCACTGTCAATCGACATTGGAGAGCTGTAGTGATGGTCTGTAGTCGCTCGTTAATTGTTTTGTCATCAATTCATCTAAATGCTTCCGTTTCCTTAATTGGTGTACCTTGTTTTGTTCATGTGTTAGAGAAATTTCAGAAGCTACAAACTGTATTGGCCTGGGTTCATAGTTTAGGAAATACTGTTTTCTATCTCTACTTTAACAAACAATACACTACCTGTATGTGTATGTACATATGTATATATGTTTTTGTAAACTTTCAGGTTATATTTCTGTATTAGAAATATAACTACCTTACAAATTTGTGAAACAAGCTCCCCAAAGATGGGGAAGAGAAAGATGCTTACCTAATTAACTTTGGAAATGAGAAGCCTTTAAGACCAAAGGTGCATAAGTACTATATTCTGGTTGAAAACATTATCTCCTACAAGGGGCGGGTCCGCAATTCTAACACTGCAGCACACATATAGTACAATTAAACAATTAATTAAAGGACGGGATGGTGGGAGCTGGGTTTCTTGTGGTCAGAGTGGGGGCTTATGAGTTAGCCTGGTGAGGCGAACATGATACATTGGTAATGCACTGTACTTGGAGACATCACTATGAACTCAAAGTTGGCATAAAACAGATACAAGTGGTTACATATAAAATATTTATACATATGTGTGTCTACCTAGGTTAGTAAATTCAGATATATCTCCTTGTTCTGTCAACTGAGAGGGCGTAGAAGCAAGAAATTTGGAGAGGGTGTAGAAGCAAGAAATTTGTAGTAGGAACAAGCACACCTAGTGCCCAGATCTTAGTTTCAAACAAATTTTCAACGAAAAGAATCAGAGCTCCTGGGAGAAATAGCCTATTCTGGGACTGGGACAAAAAATATAAAAAGATGAACCTGTCCCATCTCTGTGTAGTGCCAGAAAGAAAGTATTAAAAAATCCTGCATCGGCAGGGATATATTAAAGATGCCCAGGAGCCAGCCAGAAGAGCTTCCAATGGCCAAAACTGGAATAATTTGAGCAACATAATAAATAAACCCAGGATTGCTATCTGTACCCAATGTACAAAATAAATAGCCATGAGTCCAAACTGATCATAAGTAAGTGTTTGGATGAATTACTGAATAAAGGAGAAGAGCTAAATCTCCCTTGTTGAAGAATTCCAGGTAATTTATGTAGATATTCCATTCTCAAGGAATTAGGAACATGTAAAGGATAACTTCACAGTGGAAGCAATCAGCCAGGTGATCAGTCAACATCAATGGTGATAAGTCACGGTGACCATATGTACCCTTGATGGGATGAATAGAAAACTGCCTCTGTGGTCTTCCCCCCAAAAGCCCATAACGCTATTCTAATCATGAGAAAAACATCAAATAAATATATAAGTGAAGTCTTCCCATGAAGAAGCAAGAATACTTCAGTTTTTGGACTTCAAAATGTAATAGCATAATGTAAAGCATTATAATTCAAGAATTATACTTGTTCTTTTATTCTAATTATTCTAATGAAGAATTATACTTAGATACCTACAGAATAGAAGAATTTGTCAAATACTGGTCTTTAATATCTAAATTATAGCTTAGAGTAGCTCTCTCTGATGAAAATACAATATGAGTCACATATATAATTTGAAACTTTCTAATTTCCCCTTTAAGCAGTAGAAAGAAACAGGTGAACTTAATTTAACAATGTCTTTAAATCCAAAATATTACCATTTAAAAACTTAACATAATATATATTAATGATGAGATATTTAACTTTTTTCATGGTAAGTTTGCAAAGTCTGGTATGCATTTTACACTGACTGCATTCATGTTAAATATTCACTGGAAAGACTTAATAGGTATTTGGATTTACGAGGCTTATGGTCAAATTTGTTGATTTATATACCTAATTTGTTCCAAATATACTTAAAAGTTTTCCAAACACTATAACAAGTGTCAGGTTTGTTTTTTAAATTTAAGTTTAAATAAAGTCAAAATATAAGTTCCTCAGTTGTCTTAGCTGCATTTCAATTGGTCAGTAGCCATTAGGATTATAGAGTACAAACACAGAGTTCATAAATAATGGCTATCATAAGTTCTATAACATATTCTAACCTAAACATGAAAATAATGACATTTGCAAAACATTTTTATTTTACAATAATATAATAGATTAGTAAGAAATGATGAGTCACAGATTTTATTTCTTAATCTAAAGTTGATGTCTTTGATTCTGAGCATTTAAATATTATGGAATGCCAGTATGTAGCTCCCTTTAGAAGCTATTTCATAATGACGCATTTGCAAAATCTTAAATTCTCAATATGAATTTCTTAAAAGAGTACAGTATGTTTTTACCATTACGCTCAAATGTTAAAAGAATAAATTATATGTACATTGTTACTATTGAATAAGAGCAGTTTAAGTGATATTTAATCCAATAAAAATTCTACTAAGCAAAGAATCTTTCTTTACTGAGTTTATGGAACAGAACAAAAAAAGCTATAGATTTCTGTGAACGTTTCAATTTTGAGACAGATGGGCATTACATTAGCATTCAAACAGAAGTTCTATCTAATTAATTAATTAAAAATAATTTTGACTCATGAATTTCTTCTATTCTTAGTCTCATGTAAAATTTGAATACTACATTTCAAGAATACATTTGAAAAATCTTGTAAAGAGTAGAAGAGAATACTACAATATTGCATTGTATTTCTGAAAATATTACATTGTTGGATTAGAACAAAATCTTCTGCTTAAAAATTCTAAGAAATGTTTGATGAATATTTTATTTTTTAATTTCGTGACTATACGACCAAGCTCCCAAGAAAAAAAAGCAATAGCAGGGGACCGAAAATAAAGAGGAAGCTAAAAACTAGTGGGATAATGTTCTTTAAAACTTTGGCTGCCATGGAGGCTTTTCCCAGTCATGTTAATTATGGTGATTTACAAGTTATCCACAAATTCTTTGACCATTTTTTCAAGAAGAGGAGCATCCTTCCTTTCCCAGGACTAGACTTAGTGATTTTCTTCCGTCGATAGAATAAGGTGGAAGGGAGCCTAAGGCATAAAAGGCATTGCCTCTTTCCTTAATGTCTCTCTGGGCTTGCTCATCCTAGAAGGAGCCACCATGTTGTGAGGCCACTCAAGCAACCCTGTAGGGAGGTCTGTGCAGTGAGGAAAGAGTTCTCCAGATTCTTCAGCTGCAGTCAAACCTTCAGAAGCCTTTAGCCCCCTCTGACTTCTTGACTGCAATGTCTAAGGGAACTGTGAGCCAGGAATACCCAGCTAGCTATTCCCAGAATCCCCTCAGAAATGGTGTGAGATAGTGTTGATTGCTTTAAGCCACTAAATTTGTTATGCAGAGATATATAACTAAAACAACAACCAAGGGACTTGCTTTTATGGATTAAAGGGACATGAGACAAGGTTTCAAGGCCATGTGCTGGTATTTAGAGCTGATCTGCTTAATAAAAAAACTCTGCCTTCAGTGAAAGGATTAACTGTAAGCACTCCTGACAGAGTACATGTATTTCCAGTCAGCTTTGAGTCAAGAAAGAATTATCATCCCTGTAAGGCTATCATCTCAGTCTCTCCCTCATGCCAGTTTTGGGTTCAGGTATATACCCATCTTTTTCCAGGAAACGATAGGGTTACCTTCAAGAAACATTATTCAGTGTGAACTATCCTCCTCATCGTCCTAAGTCCGTTCCATGATACCTTTCCATTTCATTTGGAACAAAACCAAAGCATGGAGCTCCTGGCATATCTGGGCTGGTCTCTGCCTTCCTTCACACCTGCTCCTATGACTCTTCATCACTCACAGGAAGTTATGCCCACCACCATCCTCCTTCCAGTTCTCACAGAGCAGACTCGGTCCACGATCTTTCCTCCGGGTGGAAACCTCTTTCTCCCACTCTCCCCTACCTCATCTTCATCTGTCAGCTCAGAGGTCCCCACAAGAGCCGGGACTTTGCTCAGCATCCTAACTATCTGATCGATTTGTTTAACTTTTCCTTATTACCATCACAATCTGAAACTAACTGGATTATCTACTTATTTACAGTAAAATGCATATTCTTTAAGGACAGAAATTCTGTCTCATTTACCACTGGATCTCCAGTGCTCAGAACGTGCCTTTCATATATGAGATATGCAAATACACAAAACTGTGTCAAAAGAGTTGATGTATTCAGGGGCACCAGGGTGGCTTAGTTGGTGAAGCATCCAACTCTTGGTTTCTGCTCAAGGCATGATCTCAGAGTTGTGAGATGGAACCCTGCATTGGGCTCCCAGCATGGAGGCTGATTAAGATCTCTATCTCCCTCTGCCCCTCCACACCCAACCCTCTCCCCCCCCCTCAAAAAAAGAAAAAAAAAAAAGAATTGTTGTACCCATGTGCTCATAAACACATATATTAATTCTAATGCATATATAATAAAAGCTTAAAAGTAAAACTTATTTAAATAAATATAATCCATAAACCATATTACAGGTAATACTCTATTCAATACTACTGATATTAATTTTAAGAAATAACTCAAATATGATGATTGCAAAGATTAGAATTGATCAGAAAAATGCAAAACAAATATGTGAATAACATGAGGAAAAACTATCCAATATTCATATACTGTTTTGCCAACTTATTTCCATGATAAGATTAAAATAATATAGCTATTTAAATAATACCTAAATATATTTTATCAAGGCAGGAAGGCCTATAGAAAACACCATCCAATAGATATTAGTCTGCTGATGCACTGCCTGTAGATTCCATAACACAGCAATTGTGCTTTAGGATTTTGCTTTTCTTCCAAATTCATACTCTTAGTATGCCAAGTGCTTTCCTATTGTCTATACAGAGTTGGCTGTGACAATTCTCCTTTTTCAAGTAGGTCTGTAATTCATTTATTGGCTGCACCATGAAAGTTACTTTTCTTCCAGAGTGTTTTTCTTATTAAAGTGCACATTTGTCTATAGTGCCTGCTGGGTCCCATGATTTCTGAATATGATTCTGACAGACAATTATATTGTATTTATATTTGAAAGTGAATTAGCAGGTAGAATAATTATAATGTTAGCATAATTGCAACTTATGTCTGTTGAATAAAATTCCACTTTGAAAATAGCTGTTTGAGCCTCACCTCCAAGTGTCTATCTCGGCAAGGAGTCATTAGCAAATCACAGCATACATCGCTTCGTTAATTTGATGTCACTCCTCGAAGCCTTTCCAAACCCACCAATTTTTTCATGCTATAGTACTTTGCTCCAGGACTTGTCACTGCCCTGTCACCTGACTCCCAGAACAGTGCAAGACACTCTGCAAGGAGACTTCCCATTGCATCCCACGTGGGGCTCTCTGTGTTGCGTATCGTTGTGACATCATTTTAGCGGCTTGTACTTCCTGTATAAGAAAGAAATGAAGATGGCATCCAAGGAACTCTAGAGCAGAATGTTTCTAGAACCACAAAATGATGCCACTGTGAACCGTAATATACCTACATGGCCGATAGAGTTCCCAAAATTAAAACAAACAAACAAAAAGCCTTGGGTAAATCTGCTCTACTTGTCCTCAGAGAGTGAGATAATGCAAGGGTTAGTAGAAGAGAACCAAGAAGTTAGCATGTGAACACGAGGAGCAAATGTCAACCACCAAAATTGGAAGCAAATATAAGAACATCACTTTTCAAATATCTCTGTTGTATTTTGTGGAGGGGAAATAAAAAAAAAACGAATCTGTATTTAAAACTTAATTTTTTTCTCATCATTCCTAAGATACACTGGAAATGTAATTATTAGTATAACTGACCAGCTTATTTTCTTTCCTTATTATGCTTCCAGCAATATTATTGGGAAGGAAACACTGGATTAAACATGGCTTCATGAGAGAAAGCATTTTAAATTACCATCTGAAGAATTCTGAAGTCATGTGGATAGTACAAATCGTTTTTAAACTTTCCACAGAACCCTATCATTTCTTTTTTTTTTTTTAAGATTTATTTGTTTATTTTAAAGAGAGAGAAAGCCGGTGGGGGACGGGGAGTGGGGTATAGGTAAAGGGAGAGGGAAATAGAGAACCTCAAGCAGATTTCCTCTGAGCACAGACCCCCACAGGGGACTGGATCTCACCACCCTGACTGAGATCAGAACCTGAGCCAAAATCGAGAATCAATCTGAGCCACCCAGGCACCTGAACATTATCATTTCTTTTAAAAAGTCCTTTAAATGTTGAAGCTTAAGGTATAATAGATGGTAAATGTAAAATAAATTAAGAGGAATGCATTTGTTTGGGGCTCTGCTTTTTATTGCCAGTGCTTAAAAAAAAAAAAAAAAAAAAGCCTAAACCATAAATAAGCATAACCAACCCGCAGTTTCCATTTCTGAACATAACATATGTCTGATATTTGAAAAATTCCTTTCAAATAAGATACAGCGACTGTCATGAAATCTCCACTTCCACTGTTGGAATTTTCAAGCTCTTCCAAGTATGTCTCTTCTAAAACTATATGCTCTGCCACTAGGTGGAGATAAAAAGTTGTAACAGCCTTATTGTCCCTGTTAAGACAAAACCCTAAATAAAATTGTATAGCAAACAGAAAAAAAAAAAAAAATTGCATTTATATTAACCTTTGCAAGTGTTAATTAAAAATTATGGTGCAAAAATGTGTATTTATTATGAGTCTATTCAGAACTTAGAATTCATTTCTTACAGAAATAATGTTGTAGAAAGTTACTTAGCTTACTTGTCAATGAAAATATTTTTTAAAAGATTTTTATTTACTTATTTGTTTTTGAGAAAGAGAGAGAAAGCATGGGGGGGGTGGTAGAGGGAGAAGCAGTCTCCCCGTTGAGCAGGGAGCCTGATGTGGGACTTGATCCCAAGACCCTGAGATCATGACCTGAGCCAAAGGCAGACACTTAACTGGCTGAGCCACCCAGGAGCCCGTCAATGAGAATATTTTAATGATATAGTTGAAGTACGACACCAACATACTGATTCTTACATTTATAAATCCTAAGAAAGCCGATTCTTCAATATAAACCAGTTATGATTACCAAGGGACTAGGTCAAAGTGCAGTTTGGGCAGTGCTGCCCTCCGGGGAGATTCTGGTCCAAAACCATTCCAGACAGGCTGTCTGCATCACTTCCCTAAGCACAGATGTGGTCTAAAACTATTCTGTAACATCCTCAACTTTTCATGCCCAACCTCGGAGACTAGGAAACAATATCAGGCAATGAAAGAGAGCGGTAGAAAAAGATCTCAAGACATAAGTATTCAAATCACTTGTCAGACTGTAAAAGTGTTTTTTCAGAGAAAACTTTAACATCCTTAACTTGTAAATAGTTCACACGTATAACCCTGGGGGGGAAAAGCCAACTAAAGGAAAACTAATAAAGTGAATGAAATTCAGGCAATTCACTAAATTCATGGTTGGCTAAGAAACACATAAACTGATGTTAGAACTCACGAGTAACCAGGAAATGGAAAAATTAAAATTTGCCATATTTTACCCATCCCACTGATGTTATAGTATGTGAACAAAAATGTGGGGAAAGGCTATATTCAAAAATTATTTTGGGAATGAACATTGCCAAAGCCTTTTGGGAGAGCAATTTGGTTGTATTTATAAAAATTTGCGCAACAATTACACATCTGTGTGGGTAATAGAAATATTAATTTATGTATATGCAGAGATAATCAGAGGGATATTTGCAGCATTTTTCTACTGATGCAACATCAATAGCAAAAATATCCATCAGTAGAGGGATAATTTTATAAACCCTGGCTAAGATACTTTGCTGAGAAGACACTTCACTGAGATTAAATAGAATGGAGTTGATAAACCAGATCACCCCTCAAAAAAATCCTCAAAATGTATTAAGTGAAGAATGAAGGGTTTCAGAGACACTTTGAAGGTGTGACTTTATTTATGCAAATGAAAAAAATTAACTTATCTAAGTCATATTTTTGAACTTACCATCTCCAAGTATAAATGGACAGTAAAGGAACAGTAAAGAACTCACTGGTCTCAAAAAAAGGAAAAGAGTAGAACAGCAGAGGGACTGAAATAGGATTTTTTTCTTTAAAGATTTTCATGTTGTGGAAATACTTCTTTTACCTTATTTTTTGATGTTTACTTTTTAAAATTTTTTTAAAAGATTTTACTTATTTACTTGAGAGAGAGAGAGAGAACAAGAGTGAGGTAAGGGGAAGGAGCAGAGGGAGAGGGACAAACAGACTTCCCTGTCGAGTGTGGTGCCCCATATGGGACTTGAACCCAGGACCCTGATATTATGACTGGAGCTGAAGTCAGATGCTTAACCGGCTAAGCCACCCATGTGCCCCTGATTATTTTTTTTAACAGCAAAAAATGAACTTTATCTTGTTACAGGGTATTTCTAACACATTCACATGCAACAACAAAGTAATTTCACAGAAACCAAAAACTGTTATCCTTTTTTCCACAGCTTTACAATTGAACAGTCTGTATTTTGTAGAACATTGATAAAATTTCTTAGAGATTATGTAACAAAAAAGCTGGCCAGTCAGGTTGACCAACTCACCACATTGATGCTCTGTAAACGCCTATTAACAGAGCCTTTTTATTATAAGGATTTTTTTTCTGAAATTTAAATGAACAAATATTAATTGTCTGAATTAGTAGTAATTTTTTTTTTTAAGATTTTATTTATTTACTTGACAGAGAGAGAGAGATCACAAGCAGGCAGAGAGGCAGGCAGAGAGAGAGGGGGAAGCAGACTCTCCTCGGAGCAGAGAGCCCAATGCGGGGCTCGATCCCAGGACTCTGACATCATGACCTAAGCTGCAGGCAGAGGCTTTAACCCACTGAGCCACCCAGGTGCCCTATTTTTTAAATATTTTGTCTTCCTAAATTCATTGTTTGACTTTGTTAAATAATTTGAATCATACCAAAAGTATTCTTCAGTGGCTTTATGCATTCACCCAAAATTGTACTGAGAAATTATTCTCACATATACATGGTGGCTTGTATCATTCATTTTCACCACTGTACTGCAGTTTTAGGAAGATGTAAAATGAATTATGTTTATTCCGTCGTGCCCAGTTTTCACTGCTCCCTGTTTCCATCTTTGTCAGTTTCCAGCTGGGTGGTGCTGAGCATTCTCCAGCCTGTCTCCTGGGAGCCTGGGGGCAAGCGTGTCACTGAGCAAGTCACCTTGACTAGATAGTGACAAACTGGTCTTCAGTTGTTTCTGTGACTTAGATTCGCAGCAGCAATATGTAAAGAATTCTTATGGTTCCACATTCTTTCATACACTTGATAGTTCAGGGATTTTAGTATTTACCATTCTGGTTAAGTGTGAGATGTTGTCTCATGTGGTTTTCATTTGTGTTTCCCTGATGACCAATGAGGTAACAGCTCTTTTCAGAAGTCTATGGACCATTCTTATTTCCTTTCTTATAAAACTCAAGTGTTTGGCCCATTCTCCCTTTGGATTGTGTGATTTTTTTTTTATTATAGACTCACTGACATTCATATATTAGAAATACTAAATTTTTGTCAGTTACATAGGTTGGAAATACCTTTTATTAGTCTGTGGCTTTCATTTCTATTTGATTTAGGGTCTAGTTTAATGAGCAGGGTTTCTTAACATTAACATTCTCAAATTTCTCATTCTCTTCCATTGTAGTTTATACTTGTTGAACCTTGATTTAGAAATGTTTTCCTGTCCACACTAATAAATATTCCTTCAAGCTATCTTTTAAAAATTTTATATTTTTGACAGATTTTTACAGCCAGATCTTTAATAAACCTGGAAATGAGTTTCATCTGTGGTTTAACATAGAAATTCAGTTATTTTTCCTTATGGATATTCTGTTAATATAAACTATTTTATTTAAAATCTATGCTTTCCTACCTTGATATGCACTATCTTATCTGTTAGATGGCATTTTCGATATGAGTGATACTTTCGTGAGTTCATTTTTCCTTTCATTACTAAATTCATTCTATCTTTACTAAAATATAAATGATTATAAATAATAAAGAAATACAAATACTCATTTTATGTAGTTGTATTCATTTCCCAGGGCTGCCATAACAAAGTACTATAGTCTGGGAGAAGGAAACAACAAAAATTTATTTTCTCACACTTCTGGAGGCTGGAAATCTGAGATCAAGGTGTGGGCAGGGTTGACTCCTTCCAAGGCCCCGGTTCCAAATACAGGATTATATGTTAATACTATTATTATTATTATTATTGGATTATATATTAATACTATTGGATTATATATTAGATTATAGATTATATTATGTATTGATACTATTGTTGGATTATATATTATATATTGGATTATATTTTAATATATAATTGGATTATATGTTAATACTATTATTATTATTATATTATACCCATATGATCTCATTTTCCCTGAATTACTTCTTTCAAGGCCCTGTTTCCAAATACAGTCACATTCTGAGGTATTGGGTATTAGAACTTCAACATGTGAATTTGGGGACGCAATTCATCCTGTAACAACAATCTGAAAAAGACAACTTTTTTTCTTTTCAATTCTACGTATTTTATTTCCTTTTCTCAATGCTACCCCATCCCATGTCACCGCATTCTGACTTATAAAATTATTGATGTTATTTGCTTATCCCTTGTCTGTTCTTGAACTTCCTATAATGGATACATACAGTATGTAATACCTGGTTTGTGGCTGCTTTTGCTCATCACAATATAGCTGGGAGTTACCCATACTCTCCTGTGTGTCAATAATTTATTATTTTTATTGTTGTCTAGTATTCCATCCCCTGATTGTGCCATTAAACATATATTTATCAATTCCGCTGATGAACACGGTATTATTTCTAGTTTTAGGCTACTGTGGGTAAATCTACTATGGGTAAAGCTACTATGGGTAAAGTAAAGGTTACTATGCACATTTTCATATTGGTCTTTGCTATGGACTGAATTTTGTCTCCCCTCCCAAATTTGTATGTTGAATCCCAAACTACCCATGTGACTGCATTTGGAGATGAAGCCTCTAAGAAGGTAATAAAGGTTAAATTAGTTCATAAATTCAAAGGTCCCAGTATGATAGCGTTAGTATCCTTGTAAGAACACCAGAGTGCTTACACTCTTTCCCTCCTTCGGCTGATCTGATTTGGGATTAATAAAAATAAAAACTGTGTCTTTATATTTTTTTCTTTATTATTTGGCTGTTGTCTCAATACACTGTCCTTCTTTTTCTAGCTTCTTGAGATCAAAATTTAAACATTTTAGGGGCGCCCGGATGGCTCAGTCACTGGGCATCTCTTTTCAGCTCAGGTCATGATCCCAGGGTACTGGGTTCAAGGCTTGTGTCGGGCTCGCTGCTCAGCAGGAGCCTGCTTCTCCCTCTCCCACTGCCCCTGCTTGTGTTCCCTCCCTCTCTCTCTGTCAAATAAATAAATACAATTTAAAAAAAATTTAAACATTTTACTTTAAATTATTTTCCATGACATTTATACATTTAAAGCTATAAATTTTCCTCTATATATCCGTTTATCTACATCCCCCAATTTTGATATACTGTATCTTCATTATAATTTGTTCTAAATTATTTTATTTTCTTCATTATGATTTCTTCTTTGACTCATGAATTCTTTAGAAGTATATAATCCAATATCCAAACATTGGTGATTTTTTTTTAAGTTTTATTTTTATAGCTTAACCACTGATTTAATGGTACTTTTACAATATGATCATAATTAGTTGATGAATAATTGATATGGAACAAATATCGAAACACAAGGTCTGACCTATCAAAAAATACTAAGTATTTTAACTTTCTAAAATGGTTTTTCTCTTCCCTTAAAAAAAATCGTACAAAATTTAAATATGTCAATAAGAAAAACTGAAGAAACTCCTTGGAAGCTAATTTTTTTCTCCATTTGGAATCACAAAATCAACCATTATGGTTGAATTAATCTGTGACTGATTTGGCTAATTAAAATATTAAACATAAATTACTTGATTTAATCTATCACAGCGTGGCATGGGACAGATACAGACTTGGTTTGAAATATTATTAACAAAGAGGCCAGTTTCTAATTTATGGAATTTATGGTTATTAGTAGTTATGTATCATTCAATAGTGAATAGAATTGCTATAATCCATTATCAACTCGTCCTTAAAAGTAATTTTTATTATTCATTAACATAAGTATCAGAAGATATCAATATCTGCCCCTCACCAATCAGTCCTAACAATACAACTGCTATGTGAGCTAAAACAGTGTTAAGGCATGATAAGATCTGGTGCTGAATTATACATATCAGGAAAACTGCATGAGTTTAAATTTATCCTCATAGTTTTGTCCCAGAAGTACAGTATACACTCACTGGACTATTTAAGTCCATTATAGCAAACGTGTACACACAGTATTCAATGTACAACAAAATGGTTATTTTGTGATTCCTTAGAGGACTCCTACAATTAAAACCTTCAAATTTATGATACTTACAATATATCATCAGATTTTTAAAAAAGATTTTATTTATTTATTTATTTGACAGAGAGAGAGTGAGCACAGGTAGTCGGAGCAACAAGCAGAGGGAAAGGGAGAAGCAGACTCCCCACCCAGCAGGAAGCCCGATGCGGGGCTCCATCCCAGGACCCTGGGATCATGACCTGAGCCGAAGGCAGATGTTTAACTACTGAGCCACCCAAGTGCCCCTATCCAATTTATAAAGATTCCAATTTAAGGTTTATCGGCTTGTGGTTTCCTGTCTTGTGGATAATTGTCTCAGTCCCCCCAACTCTCCTCGACTTCAGGTTTCTCCATGGCCCCTAATCCACTCTTCAGTTTCCTGCCAAAGCTGAACAGTCTCCTTGCCTGCCCTCCTGACGGCATACTTCACCTCCTTGCCAATAACAGGAAAGTCTTAGAACTATTCACACATCCTTCCTAGGTTTTGCTAAAAAGCCTTGAGTGTTTTGATGTTGGAGACCATTATTCTCTATGGGCAAATGTTTAGGATCAACAGTGCAGGCCAACTCACATCCCCTACAGAAATCATTCTCTCCTTCTGTTGCTCTCTCTCTTGCTGTTTGGATTAATACGTTTGTTTAGGCGAACTTGTTCAATTCCAGTCAAGCACACATTATGTGACCCAGACTCATTCTAACAAAAATGAGACTAGACTTTATTAATAATGTCTAAAGAATTTTCTGAGGTCGATAAATGCAAATAGGATTGGCACATTGACTTTGATTTTGTCAGTAAGAAGTGAGTGCATCTTCATGTTATGTATTTAAATAAGTCAGAACTGAAATTACATGGTTCGAGGTAGCAGGCTGAGCTCTCGGCACTATGTCCCTTTTTCCTTTACAGAGCTCACATTGAAGTGTGTGTGTGTGTGTGTGGTGGGGGGTGAGAAACACAGAAAGAAAGACAAAAAAAGAGAGAGAGAGAGAGAGAGGACTTAATAGTGATGTGAATATAATAAAGGAGTCAGTAGCAGTTTACAGATTTCAAAGACATCCTGCAGAACTAGGAGATGAGATCAGGATGACAAGAAAGGCCATCAGAAAGACACCAGATTGGGAAACATCCCTTCCAGAGGAAGTCAGTGTCATTCAAAACAAAGTATAGGAGTCTGAAATATCACTGGGGTTATGACATGAAAAGTGTTTGGGGTCCACTCAGGACAACTGTGACCTTGTCTCCTCTCCCTTTGGCTCGGCATACCATATAGCTCATTCTGCAAGCCACTTGCCAGAGGAGGGCTGCTCGTGTTCGTCAGCCTGTCCAAGTGACAGCTAGACAGAACTGATGGTAAGTCCATACCCACTATAGTTGAGAGGGGAGAAAAGCAAAGACGACTACTTCCAAGAGTTTACCGTGATATTCCTAAAATCAGCTGAGTAAAGGCTTCTATTTGGTAACTGCAGGAGTCCCAGGCTATTTTACAAAGCAGATTTCAATCTAGAAACTGTAAAATAATTGTAACTCGTGACTATGGTGAAATAGCTTACAAAACTATTTATATGGGTAGCTCAACTTCTAAGGCTTATATACATGCATGTCACTCAAATTAACCAAGGCAAGAAAACATCATACATTTTAGCTCTTGAGAAACTTAGGGTAAAAAGAATTGACATTTCAGTTACTTCTTTTCCTCAAAATCTGTGCTCTATTTTGCATGATTTGCTCTGTGCAATGCTACCTCACCAGTGGTGCTCACAGGTGGCCCCACAGTTGACTTAGTGACAATACAGCTATAAAGATGGTACCTTCCTATTATTACAGAAACATTTTCTCTTTATGTTTTCATCAATATATATATTCTCATCAGTTCATCTGTGTCTTTAACAGACAGTTTATTGGACTACTTTGTTGATGGAAAGTAATAAATTTAAGAAATAACAAATATTACTGGAGCTCTACTAACAAGCAGTGTTCCAGTATAGACTTGTTCACTCTGCTGCTTAATTTTGTTTGTCAGCTTGGCTAAGCCACACTGCCCAGATATTTGGTCAAATACCAGGAGATGTGCTGTGAAGGTATTTTTTTAAATATGAGTAACATTTAAATCAGCTGACTTTGGGTAAAACATACAATCCTCCATCATATGGGTGGGCCTTATCCAACCAGTTGAAGACTTTAGGAGGAAGACTGAGAGTGACCTCAACAAGATGGAGGAATAGGAAACTCCTGACTTTCCTTCTTCCCACACACACCAACTGTACAGCTATACACAGATCAATTCCCCAAGAGAAGTCCAGAAACTAGTGGAGAAACATTTACATATCAGGTGACTAAGAAAATACCCACATCAAAATGTATAGGAAAAGCATTTGCACCATAAACCTCATCCCTGGCACAGCATCTTACAATTGGAAGGGAACCCCCAACTCCCGGCTTCTTGCTGAGGAGCAGAGAGATTGAACTACACATCTATCACTGCAACTTTTATGGCTGCCACGCAAAAAACTGATTTCTAAATCACCCAGCTCTAAAAGCCAATGGGGCTCAGCATTTGTAAGTCCCCCAGTCCCAGAGAAAACAAAGAAGCAGATTTTGAACAGAACATAACGGGCACTTTCTGCAGCTGTCCGCGGGGCTCAGCAGAGACAGTAGGCAAAAATGCTGAGCATCCAGTTTCTTCCCGGAAGGGGCTTAATGGTACACTTTCACAGCTGTCACCTGAGGGGTGTACTTCTAATTAGCCTTGTCTGGGAGCTAGTGGGGCAAGCAATCAGTAGCTCTCCTGGAGCCTGGATGAATGTGGGGGGATTTACCTCACTTCCAGGGACCTGATAGGAATAAACACATCCCAGTCTCCTGTGAACCACCAAGAACAAAGATGGTGGCTTGGAAAGCACCAAGGTTTGAAAGGCATCCAGAATCTCTTGATAGCTTAATTAATAAGTTTCATCCACAGGAGGTCTGCCTGTTAAGACAAACTATGAATTAACTTTCTGAAAAATAACCAGAATCATTTTTCCTCACTTTGTCCCAGTACCAATATTTGCCCACTCCTAGCCGTTTAACTTTCCTCCCTTCCAATCCCAGGGTCCATCGCACTACAGGAGACTTTTTTTCATGGCTCCTTCAATGGTGAGACCAACCCCCATGTCTGCCTGATCCACCTGATGTGACCCTCGACTGGTGCATCATTAGAAGAAGGAAAATGGAACAGGAGGACTCAGCACTTTCTCCAGTTTTTGCCTCTTGCTTGCTTATACCATTACCAAAAATGATTACAGGCTTAACTTCTTCATTTTTGGTTTGTCACTTTAACGGGTTACTCTGATACATGAAAACTCAACTCTCCATCCGTAGGTGATCTAAACTTCTGATATGTGTCATCTCATTTAATTTTGTTGACAACCTTATGATACCTGAGCCATTTATCCACACAGTTTGATATGAACAAACTGAAGCTCCTGAGGAATATGGAACTTGCCTAGGGCCATATTAGTAGCATCACTAGAAACAAGTGCAGGACTGCCTGATGCACAGGTCATGCATTTTGCCACTAGACCGTACTGAGAGGATGTCCAGTATCTAAGATTCAGAAATTGTATGTATGTCTTGAAGGATATGAAGAAGTACCCAGAGACCAAAGGGAAGAATGACATCCCTGTGTTTTCTTTTTCTGATGCAGGCAACCCTTTGTCTATTCTTATGTGTATGCTTTATTTGTCTGTACATATGTGTCCTTTGCTGATATAATCTTGAATTTAAAAAAAGTACTAAGAAATGTCTGAATGTGAGTCTATTTTATAAAATGTTATTCAGGTAGAGTCAAGTTATTTGTCAGATTACCTATTTTCATTTCCTCAGTTTTTGTTTCCATATTTTCCTTATGGAATTTTTATTATATGCAAATTGAGCCTTGAAGATCTATAATACATATCTCTTATACTGTAGTGCTCCCTCATCCGTGGTTTGGCTTTTAATGATTTCAGTTCTCTGTAATCATTTGCCTCCAGGAGCTGATGATCCTCTTTCTGATATTCTGTCAGAAGATCATAGTAGCTTAATAAACTCCATCACAACACCTACGTCACCCACCTCCTTTCATCTCATCATGTGGGCATTTTGTCATCTCACATCATCAAAAGAAGGATGAGTATAGTACAAACTATTTTGAGAGAGAGAGGCCACGTTCATATAACTTTATTACAGTATATTGTTATACTTGTTCTATTTTATTACTAGCTGTTGTAGCTCTTATTGTGTCTAGTATATAAATTAAACTTTAACATATGTATGTATGTATAGGAAAAAACCATGTATACATAGGGTTCAGCACTATCGGTGGGTCTTGGAACATGTCCTCTGCAGATAAGGAAGGACTACTGTATTGTTTCTCTTTATTTTCATGTAGTTCTCAGAAAATTCTTTGTGCTGATCTTTATATTATCAATTCAGTTTAGTGGCTATTGGTTTATCCTCTACCAAATTTTATATTTTGATAATTCTAGTTTTTATTTGAAAGTTCCTTTTCTGATTATTTTATTGTTTCTTTTTCATACATGCAGTTTTCCCATGAATAGTTTCCCTTAATTTTTTTTGTTATTGCAAAATACACATAAAATCTACCATTTTTAAATGTACAGTTCACAGGTCTTAAATACATTTGGTACCTTGTGTGATCATCAACATCACCTATCTCTTGAACTCTATGAAGTTTAAACTAAACTTCATACCCAGCGAACAGTAACTCCTTGGCCACTGGCATCATTACTCTACTTCTTGTTTCTACGATTTTGACTCTTTTAAGTACTTCATGTAAGTGGAATTATCAATATTTGTCTTTTTGAGACTGGCTTATTTTACTCAGCATAGTGTCCTCAAGGCTTATCCAGGGTGTAGCAAAATTTCCTTCCCTCTTAAGGCTGAATAATATTCCATTCCAAATATATTTTGTTTATCCATTCACATGCCAATGGATACTTGCTTCCACATTTTAGCTATTGGAATGTGCTGCTATGACCACAAGGGTACAAATACCTCTTTGAGATCCTACTTTCAGTTCTTTTGAGTATATACCCAGAGGTGGTATTGCGTGGTAATTTGGTAATTCTATTTTTTAATTTTTTGAAAAACTGCCATACTGGTTTCCATAACAATTGTACCATTTCCATTCCCACCAAGAGTGTACAAGTGTTCCAATTTCTCCACACACTCACCAACACTTTTTTTCTTTAATAGTAACCATTCTAATCGGTGAAAGGTGGTGTCTCATTGCAGTTTTGATTTACACTTCCCTAATGATTAATGCTGTTGATCATCTTTCATGTGCTTATTGGCCAGTTTTACATTTTCTTTAAAGGAATTTCTATTCAAGTTCTTGGCTCATTTTTAAATCAGGTTTGTTTGTTTTTTTTCTTGTTAAGTGTTCTCTATGTATTCTGGACATTAATCCTTTATCAGATTTATGATTTGCAAATATTTTCTCCCATTCTGTGGCTCACTTCTTTACTCTTGATACTGTCTTTTGATGCAGACATTTAAAATTTTTTCATGAAGTCCAATTTATCTATATTTTTGTTGTTGTTGTTGTCTGAACTTTTGGTGTCATATTCAAGAAGTCATTGCTAAACGCATTGTCAAAATTTTTGCCTTATGTTTTTTCCTAAGAGTTTTATTGTTTTAGGCCTTGCATTTAGATCTGTCATTGATTTTGAGTTGATTTTCGTATACGGCATAAGGTATGAGTCCAACTTCATTATTTTACAGGTGGATATCCAGGGTTCCCAGCATCATTTGTCATAAGGACTCTTGTCAAAATCATTTGACCATATCTGCCAGGGTTTATTCCAGGGTCTATTCCTGGAATAGAATGGAGATCCTAGTCCAACAGTTGTCTGTCTTTATGCCAGTACCATACTCTTTTGAACACTATAGCTTCATGTTAAGTTTTGAAATCAGGACATGTGAGTCTTCTAGCTTTGTTCTTTTTTAAACTCATTCTGTCTATTCAGGGTTCCTTGAGATTCCATATGAATAAGGATGAGATTTTTTAATTCTGGAAAACCATCTGTGAGATTTGATAAGGGTTCCATTAAATCTATAGATATCTTTGAGTACTATTGACATTTAACAATATTACCCCTTTGACTATGTGAGCATCAGATGTCTTTCCATTTACTTGTGTCTGCCTTAATTTCTTTCACCAACGTTTTGTAGTTTACACTATAAAAGTTTTCACTTTCTTGGGTAAATTAATTCCTAAGTATTTTATTCCTTTTGATGCTATTTTTTTAAAGATTTTATTTATTAATTTGATAGAGGGAGAGTGAGAGGAAGAGACCGACTCCCTGCTGAGCAGTGTGGGCTCTATCCCAGGACTCTGAGATCATGACCTGAGCTGAAAGCAGATGCTTAACTGACTGAGCCACCCAGGCTCTGCTTTTTGATGCTATTCCAAATGGAATTGTTTATGTAATTTCCTTTTCAGATTGTTCATTGTTAGAGTATGGAAGTGCAACTGATTTTGGGGTGTTAACTTCATATCCCACTACTTTACTGAATGCATTTATTAGTTCTAACGTTCTTTTTGTGGATTCTTCAAAGTTTTTTTTACATATGAGATCATATTATCCATGCAAAAATAATTACACTTTTTCTTTTTTAAGATTTTATTTATTTATTTGACAGAGAGAGAGATCACAAGTAGGCAGAGAGGCAGGCAGAGAGAGAGGGGGAAGCAGGCTCCCTGCTGAGCAGAGAGCCCTATGTGGGGCTCGATCCCAGGACCCTGAGATCATGACCTGAGCCGAAGGCAGAGGCTTTAACACACTGAGCCACCCAGGCACCCCAGATAATTGTACTTTTTCCTTTCCAATTTGGATATCTTTTATTTCTTTTTCTTGGCTAATTGCTCTGACTAGGACTTCCAGTACTATGTTCAATAGGAGTCCTAAAGCGGTTACCTTTGCCTTGTTCCTGACCTGAGAAGAAAGCTTCCAGTTTTTACCACTGATTATAAAGGTAGCTACAGGTTTTTTATATATGGTTTTTATTATGCCGAGTTTCCTTTCATTTCTAGCTTGTTGAGTGTTTTTATTATGAAAGAGTGTTAAATTTGTCAGATACTTTTTCTGCATTATTGAGATGATTGTGTGGTTTTTGTCTTTCATTCTATTATAATGTGGTGTATTACATTATTTTATTTTCTTATGTTGAAACACCCTTCATTCCAGGAATAATCCCCATTGGTCACATTGTATAATCCTTATCATATGTTGCTAAATTCCATTTGCAAGTATTTTGTTAAGGATTTTTGCAACAGTGTTATAAGAGATATTGGTCTGTAGTTTTCTTATAGTGTCTTTGTCTAGTTTCAGTATCAGGGTAATGCTGACCTTACAAAATGAATTAGGAAGAGTTCCTTCCTGTTCATATTTTGGAAAAGCTTGAGAAAAATTGGTATTCGTTCTTTAAAAGTTTGATAGTAGTCACCAGTGAAGCCACCAGGTTCAAGTTTTTTGTCAAGAGGTTTTTAGATTACTGATTTAATCTCCTTACTAGCTATAGATCTATGCAGATTTTCTTTTTTCATTATATTTTTATTGATAAGCTAAACATAGTATATGGTGTTAAGAAAAAAGCAATACCTCTAATTGCAAATAAAAACTGCAAACTTCAGGGTTTGCCCAGAAACACTCATTGCTTTTGTTGAAAACCTTTGCTCCCTGACATTGTATTTATCGCTGACTCAACCTCTATCACTGTCATTTGCAATCTGTGGGTTTTTATGAGATTCCTTTGGATATTGTATCCATTCGAGTCACATGAAAAGACTTTTTTTTTTTAATACGTACCAAGTGAACTGACCAGTCTTTTCCTAACTAAAATCTCATCTGCAAAACTTTTGTAGATTTCTGGTCCTTGGACTTTTTCCCTTTTGCGTTTATATTTATTTTGTCTTCATAGCAGCGATTTGGAAGGCACAGGAAGTCAAATGGGAAAAGTCAAGTGGCTGTCTGGAAAATGAAGGAATGAATGTATTTTCAAGTGTTGCACTCATAATGATTTACAATGGCACCTACAAAGACTGTATCTTATAGACTGGAAAACTAAACAGCAAAATGCTAATGCTCTCAAATTGATATGCAGATTTAACACAATTTCTATCAAAGTCCTAGTATGATTTTTGTTAATATAGGCAGGATTATTCAGAATTTATGTTGAGAGGATATATGGATAGCAAATCAGGAGAGAAAAGTGTTCAAAATCACGAGCCATTAATAACATGGAAATTAAGACCAGAATGAAATATCACTGCAGACATATTGGAACATCTAAAACAAAAAAAATAGTGACAACACCAAATACAGGTAATGATGTGGGGAAAATGGCTCTCTCATACATTGCTGGTGGGAACATAAAATGACATGAATATTCTGGAAAACTATTTGGGAGCTTAAAAAAAGAAAAGAAAACAAAAACATGTACTTATCATCCAACCTATTACATTCTTGGACATTTATCCCAAAGAAATGAAAATGTATGTTTGCACAATAACCTGTACATGAATACTTATCGGCAGCTGTATTTGCAATAGCCAAAAACTGGAGACAACAAAAATGTCCCTTAGTAAGTAAATTGTTAAACAAACTGTGATACACCCATACTGTGGAATAGTACTCAGCAATAAAAGAGAATCAACTATGAAAACACACAACCTGGATGGATGTCTAAGGAATTATGCAGAGTGAAAAATGTCAGTCTCGAAAGATCATACTGTATGATCCCATTTATATAATATTCTCTTTTTTTTTTTTTAAGATTTTGCTTATTTATTTGACAGAGAGAGAGATCACAAGTAGGCAGAGAGGCAGGCAGAGAGAGAGGGGGAAGCAGGCTCTCTGCCGAGCAGAGAGCCCGATGTGGGGCTCGATCCCAGGACCCTGAGATCACGACCTGAGCCGAAGGCAGAGGCTTTAACCCACTGAGCCACCCAGGTGTCCCTATATAATATTCTCAAAAGGACAAAACTAAAGACGTGGAAAATAGATTTGCCGTTGTCAAGTGTTAGGTACAGTGGGGAAGGGAGAGGTGGGTGAGACATAAAGATGCAGGGCAGCGGAGATCTTTGTGGTGACAGAAGAGTTCCAAATTTTGAGTGTGTGGTGGTTACACAAAGTTACACGTGTGATAAAGTGGCCTGCAACTACACTCATGCACTATAACAACACAAAATTCCTGGTTTTGATATGATGCTAAAACAAGATGTAACCATTCGAGGAAATTTTACCAAGGGTACACAGGACCTCTCTGCACTATATTTGCAACTTTTTGTAAATCTATAATCATTTCAAAACATTCAAAAAATTAATACCATAATTTAGGATGGCATGTATGAAGTATATGACTTCTTGTTACATTAGTTGAAAGACTGAGGCACAATGAAAGAAAACAAATGACTTAATGAAGGCTGCCAAATGAAAAATTATGTATTATTATTCCACATACTTATACTATTATGTTTAATTTATTATAATGTGAAAATAGTTTATTTTATTTAAATGGCATATTAAGGACCCTGTATCTCTTCTGTTCTTGTAGAACCAGACTTCCATTATATAATAGCATTTACACACAATGTAGCAATTAAAAATCTTTTCAAGTTTGTTTAGATGGAAATCTTTGCATCATTCAAAAAAATTTATTTCATCTAAATTAAATCCCTAAGCAAAATGTTTCTGTACATAAACAGTGTTCAATTAAGAAAAATAAAACAATATTATCTAAATATTGTATCACAAAAGTAAAAGAGCTTGAGGATATTAGAGTAACACTTATAATTGGCACTCCTCAAGTATTTCTAGACATTTCCTTCAAAATTCTAATGAAAAATATTAATCTCAATAATAACCACAGAATACATGTCATCCTGTTTCTTCATTTCTTTGTTTTGTTTCTTTCACTTTTAAATCTGTCGCAGATTCTTGAAGAAAAGTAAATGCCTGTTGAATGGATTATATCTAAAGCAAAGTGGATTTAAAGGGAATATTTTATCAGAAGGCAGAGGTACAAAATTTATTATCATAGATCTATTGTGACCTTCTTTAGAAAAATCTAGAATTTAGCACTCTGCCTTGTACATATTTGTTATTTGAAATGTTTGGGTTCTTTTGAATTTTACTAATACTTTGGTCCATGACTCAGTTAGAAAGGAATTGACACATTCAAAAGGATTTAAACAAAAATAATTTGTAAAAGAGGTTATTTACAGAGGTGTGTGTTGGATTGGAAATGTGAAGTATTCAGAAACTAGCAAAGTGAGAAGCTGTTATCCTCACCCCGCCCCCCAGCTGGGAGATGGCTGCTTGTGTGCTGAGAACTTCAGCAGGGGCCACATCGGCCAAAGGACAGAGTACAGACCACTGAACATTTACTTGTCTATAAAAGCAAAGAAAAACTGGCATATGTTGTCAATATCAATTATTTCAGAACTCTAGAAATTAAGTAAAGGCCTGCAGCAACCCAGGGAACATTGATCTAAAAAAAATGACTGCATGTCAGTAAAGAAAGTGAAATTTTTTGGTTTCTTAACAGGTCCAAATGCCATGCCCCTGATCCTCGGTAGTAGTCTTCAAAAGTAATAGTCTTGGGGGTATTATACTAAGTGAAATAAGTCGATCAGAGAAAGACAATTATCATATGATTTCACTAAATGTGGAATTTAAGAAACAAAACAGGATTATAAAGGAAGAGAGGAAAAAATAAAACTGGACAAAACCAGAGAGGGAGATAAACCGTAAGAGACTCTTAATCATAGGAAACAAACTGAGGGGTGTGGGAGGGGAGTGGGTCGGGGGGATGGGTGATGGGCATTAAGGAGGGTATGTGATGTAATGAGCACTGGGTGTTATATAAGACTGATGAATACTGACCTCTACCTCTGAAACCAATAATACATTATATGTTAATTAATTAAATTTAAAAAAAAGTAATAACCTCCATTGTGGGTCCTGGAGAGAGTAGCAGGGAGCCAGAGTTCTTCGAAAGCTAATTCCCAGAGGATTGTTATTATTTGACCCGTGAATATGTTCCTCCTTCAGAGGCAATTGTATAAGATAGGATATTTATTGATGGATGACATAGTCACGGATGGAACATTTATGGAGCAGTAAATACGAATTTTAGCTTTTATTCTAAGGAAAAATGGGGGCAGGAAATAGAAGGAAGGGGGTTTTATAATTTGATTGCAAAATCATACAGTCATAGTTTTACATTTTTATTTGCAAACCCAAAAAACTGACGAGAGATAGAAATTTAGTATTCTGACAATTTTATGCTTCTTTTTTCTTTTAGGTCTTTGTCAAAACTCTTTACATTTGTCTTCTTTCATTTCTCAGTGTGTAAATAATTTTTCTTAACAGTGACTTCTGGTGTGGTAATTACTGTTGATTAGGAATACAACTCATTCATATCTTTCAAGGAGAACAGTGCATTCTTATAGGTTTATTGTCTCCATTAAAGACATATCTAACACCTTGCAATATTGGAATATTGATTCTAACCATTGTGAACCATTGTGAAGCCCCTTATGTGGGCCTTTGTGACCATGTGTCAGTAGGCAATTTAAGCCAGTGACTAGCTTTGAAGAGGATGATGAAATATGACTTGGGGATTGGCATCAGTAAATAAAGTCCTAAAATACAACTAACCAAAATTAGGGGAAACTTATTTTTAGCACTTTTTTTTTTTTTTTCCACTTTAACATCTTAGTTTGGCTTTATGTAGGTTCCAGGGTTAATTAAAATACTGGTCCAGGGGATTTCTGAAAAATTCTATCTTGGAAGCCAGACAGTTTCTTTAGTATATGCTGTGTGGCAACCAGTTCTTTATCTGGGGGCAGGATGATTTGATATTTACAAGGGAGTGCTAGATGCAGGCTTTTCCATTATCCAGAAAAAAAAATATTTAAGTTAGAGAAGCAAAGGGAACCAAGCAAGAATAGTTCCGCAAACATCTTTATAGCATGCTTTGTCCCTAGAGAAATTGTGTATGCTGATTCATATCTTCATTACGACTG
>CM052889.1:4318818-4361102 GCA_028534135.1 Potos flavus
GTCTCTAAGGTTGCTTTGTTTAAGCCTCTCCTTTGCTACGAGGTTCTTTCTCCTTTATCCACCCTCCCCCACTTTCATGTATTAAACGATGAGAATGAGTGGCGAATCTTTACCCTTTTTTAAAAGGAAATGTAAATAACTTTTTAGACCCTCGATCCATTTCATTTCCTTTTTCTTATCAAAATCAAAATTTAACATTTCAAGTGAAAATACACACTTATTAGAGCAGATACATTCTTCCTCCTATTCCTACCATGGTTTCTAGCTCATCTTGCAAGATATTTTGATTTTGCAGAAGCACAAATATGAGCTTTAAGTGAAATTGAATATGTATTTCAGACTTTGATTCTCAAATCGCATGTTGCAATAGAAAAAAAAGTGTTTTAAATAAGAAGAAAATTAAAATTATCAAGAATTATTTAAAGATTGTCTCTTGATTCTCTATTTGAACTCAAACTGTGCAATATTTAGAACCTACTCTTGAGGGGCGCCTGGGTGGCTCAGTGGGTTAAAGCCTCTGCCTTCGGCCCAGGTCATGACCTCAGGGTCCTGGGATCGAGCCCCGCATCAGGCTCTCTGCTCAGCGGGGAGCCTGCTTCCCCCTCTGTCTCTGCCTGCCTCTCTGCCTACTTGTGATCTCTCTGTCAAATAAATAAATAAAATCTTTAAAAAAAAAAAAAAAAGAACCTACTCTTGAAGTTACTGTTCAGAGCACTTTGCCATTTAAGATGCCTGGAAAACCAAAATAAATCTAATTAGAAAACTATGTGCAGCATAAACTGACTTAGCACTTTACGGGCCCTCTTTTCCTTCTCATCTAACTGTCCTGAGGTATAGAGTTCAGCATAAATATTGATAGAGTTTGGCATCCCTACAACTTCTGAAAATCTTGAAAATTGCAGGATTATTTCTGCCATGGCCTAAGGCAATTATGTTGCTCCACTAAGAAAGTTGAGTGAACTTTCTAGGTATATTGATCCTTTAGACAACATCAGAGTTGACTCAGAGAAAGGGAGAGGAACTGTAGTTCTTATCTGTCAACATTGAATAACCAATGTCTGCTGCAGTGGCAGCAGGCACATAGCAAGGCTCGAATAATTGTCAAATGAATAAATGAACAGGTATGCGTAAAGTTAACACAACACCTGGTATGCTGTAAATACCGATCTATATTAGCTAGATTTAATGTTTATAATAATAGTTTTCATTGCAATTGTTTTTATCAGTTATCGTCATCCTTTGGATTTAATTCTCTTTTATGAATGTACCACGTACTCAAGCTTCTTTTCTGATCTGTAAAAAGTCCCTTCCCCACTCTGAACCAGTGTGTCAGGCACCCCACTAAGTGGACTGGAGATCTCCACCTTCTCATCAAGAAACAGCTCGCTTTCCAGGATGGCTCAGTAATTCTAATCACACGTTAGGACTCTCACAATCCTCTGATTTACCCTAAGTCCATTGTCAAGACCCTTCACCTCAAATCTGCTGTAATTATGGGGTAGCTCACGTTTGCAACTAGTTCTCATTCAACTAAACTCTACAGAGCTTCCTCTGTTACATCCCATTTTATATCGAAGAAGTCTTTAATTAGACCTTGGAGGAAATTATTTTTATTAAACTTTAGGCCCTAAGTACCTGTTTTAGTCAGCTTGGGCTACTATGACAAAATGTCATAGACGAGGCAATTTGACAACAAACTTTTATTTCTTGCAGTCCTGGAGGATGGAGAGTCCAAGATCAAGGTGCCAGTAGATTTCACATCTCATAAGAACCCTCTTCCTGGTTTGCGGTCAACAGTGGCTTTCTTTTTCTTATATCCTCACGTGGCCTTCCCTTGGTGTGAGCATGCAGAGGGAGAGAGAGAGAGAGATCTTGGTTCTCTTCTTTTTATAAAGGCATTAATCTCACCAAGAGGGCCTGCTCTCACGACCTAATCAAATTGGGATCACCTCCCAAAGACCCCACCTCCAAATACCATCACATTGGAGAGTAGGGCTTCAACATATGAACTGGGGGAGACACAAACATTCAGTCCATAGCCGTACCTAGTCTTA
Source organism: Potos flavus (assembly GCA_028534135.1). Lineage (NCBI taxonomy): Eukaryota > Metazoa > Chordata > Mammalia > Carnivora > Procyonidae > Potos > Potos flavus. The sequence goes on from CM052889.1 coordinate 4,320,873, forward strand.
GAATGGTAAATTCATGACCCATCTATCTCCACCCTTTCTTCCCTCCACTGTAGGTGAGGCCACTAACCAAGAAACAGTTTTTTCTTTCTGAACTGAAAGAGGATCACAGAAATCCTTCTCAACCCAGCACTTGAGGTGCCACCTATGAGGCTCATGTTGGCAGGCAATACAGCCTTCTCCTGGGTGTGCTCTAACCACCATGACTGGATCAATCCAATTAACTGATGACAGTAATTGCTACCTTTGGTAGTGACGTTGGAGGAGCTAGAATAAAGGGGGGAAAAGTGTTCTTAAAGATCTTCATTCTAAAAATAGGGTAATCAAAAGTATGATTTAAAAGCTGCAGTGACATTAATATACATCATAGTCCTATTTGCAGTTGGTAAAGATAATGTGCAACTATTAAAGGAGCACAGAGAACATAGCTTCTGCTGATTTTATTAAGTTTTCTAAATTCTGTGGTCCTCTGGTTTTCTGAATAATTATAAAAACTTTAAAAGTCAAGGATATCTTTATTTGTCTAAAAATAGTGTTTGGAGCTTGGAAGGCTCTTGAGTGGGGGAAATGCTTACATTTGATGTTGTAATGTAATGTTCGTGTAAGCCTGGTCCAGCTAAAATGATACTGTCTCTAGGATACGACAGCATGCTGCAGATGCCCAGCCTGAGACACAGTACTGTCTCTCTGACTTGGACCACGATGGTCTGCTTACTCTCTGCAGGGAACTTCCTTCATTAATTCTTGTCTCTGCTACTTTCTTGGATCTCTCATTACCTCTTAGCTATTCTTCCTTTCCTTTGTTGATCCTCCTATTCCTTTATCTTAAATACCCACAATTACTATAATATTTTCTATATTACTTATTGCTATATTATTTTGTACTATTACTATAGTATTTTCTCTCAGTACATGTCCATGTGTATGACTGTATTGATGTTCTGAGTTTGAAGTGTTCTTATGAGCAAATATGAAGGAATGAAGAAAACAAGGAAATTTACATATAAGAAGACCAGCTTTTAATCTTGACTCTCCTATGCACAGATATATTATTTCTGACCAATCACGAAGCCACTACAATCATCACTCTAACACCTTTATGATAAAAAGGTAGTTAAGCCCATTGGTCAGGCTTTATAACCTGAATTTGAATCTTGTGAAAAGCATTCACTGGTGGGTCATCTTGGGCAAGAACTAAGATCTGTGTGCCTCAGTGTCCTCATCTATAAGATTATAATTGAACTTGTCTTTGAAGCTTTCTTAAGTATTAAGTGAATTAATAACATAAAATGCTAATATTGTAAGCTATGATCCACATTGTTGCTGTCATCCTAACTACTGTTACCTTTGAAAATGAGATAGTAGTAATAATCATCTGTAAGGTGATTGTGACAATGAACTTGAATAAAGCCAAATGGAGCAATTGGTACAATACATGGTGTTGGGTCTCTCAATAAAAGTTTTTTACTTCTCTGTGCAGTTGACCCAAAGGTCTTTAATTCTAGTCATCTTTCCACTTAATGTTTCTTCACAACTTCAGATTCCATACTTTCCACAGGTATAAAATCAAATACCCCATCTACCTCTGAGGGCAGACCCCCTTCCCTCCTCCTAGTTCCCCTATTTTTGTCAATGGCACCCCATCTCTGCATTTTTTAGAAATATTGATGGGGGGATGGGGTATTTGGGTAATGGACATTAAGAAGGGCACTTGATAGAATGAGCACTGGGTGTTATATACAACTGACAAATCACTAAATTCTACCCCTGAAACCAAAAATACACTATATTTTAACTAAATTGAATTTAAATAAAAAATTAAAAAAAAATATTGAACTCATATTTACTCTGACCTCTCCTCCATCAATTTCATTGGTGCTATTTCTGAGTCCTATGACCTCTTATTCTTTTCTCCATTTTTTGGGAACATCTTGAGATTTTTTTTCTCCTCATTCCCACTGAGAATAATAATAGCTAACAGAAACTGTACAATTAGAAGTCTTTTTTCCATAAAATATTAATAAAGTTATTTCATGTAAAGATTAAAACGGATTGAGGGTTTGGGATGAAAGATAGTAAAACATTGGATTGATGTCAATATCAAGTATGAGCCTTTGAATAGGACCATCTGACTCTTTGGTGGAGTCAGAAAATGTGTGACCTTGGGGTTGGCTTTCTGCTTTCGGGAGGCTATGTGATATTAGAGAGCAAAAAGCATAGGACCCTTCATATCCAGAAATTTGGGTTCTAATGCCAGCTTTGGCATGTTAGTATTTACTAGAGGTATGATTTGGAGAACATAAAGTAAGCTGCCCCAGGTACAAAGAAGAGATTTGTAAAACATGAGAATAGAACGTGCAGTTGACCTTACCGACTTGTTTTGAAGATCAAAAATGTAATTGGAACCCTTGGAATATTGACTATAATTATTCAATTGTACTCCAAACTGCCGTTGCAAAGAGGGTACTTCATCATGCTAGACTAAAAATGAGACGATTATGCATGAATATGGGATTTGTTGCCTTCTTATCTATGATTCAATAAGAAAGGATTCTACAGGTTCATTTTGTTGAGAAAAATAACTTACTCTTTCTCCTGCAGGCCCCACTTCAGTGAACAGCACTTGCCCATCTGCCCAAACGCATCTCTTTCTCCGCCATTACCTTTCGCATGGATTACTGCAATGGCTCCCTGTCTGGACATTTTACTGTAGTCTCTCCTTTTCTAATCTATTTTCCACCCAGCAGTTTGCATTGCTTTTATTAAGTAAAAGTTGAAAGGGCTACTCCACTACTGAAAACATTTCAAATTTCCCCTATTTCTCAAAGAATATGCAAAATTGTATACACACTTAAAAGAGTCAGTCACAATGTGAAACCTCCACCAATTCAGCGATTGAGACTCATCAATTGCCACATACTTTCTTAAAATTTATATTTCCACCATACTTGACCATGGACAATTTTTTCTTTTTTCCATATTCCAATCACACCACCTGGGGACACATGCTTTTGCGAATAGTGGCTGAGCATGTGAATATGAAAAGGACAGGTGTGGCTTGGAACCCCAGCATGGGGTACCTCTGAAGCCTGCACAAGGCTGTGCCTGATTAAAGGCTTAGCTGCAGCAAGGAAAGTTACATGATGGAAGACTGTCAACAGCCAGCCCTCAACTGATCAGACCTTAGATTTTCTCTAGAAACATACTTTGGAAATAAGTCTATTATCCTTTTCATAAAATAAGCCCTAGAAATTGGACGACATTGGCTGTTTGGAAGAGCCAGGCAGGGGGAACTGAGAAGGGAAATACTCAGGTTCAAGACAAAAGGTGATGTGTGTTACAGTGACATATAGGGAAAAAGAAATAGAGATACAACTCTTGGCCACCTATTTGGAGAAGCTGCTTCTGTTGTAGAGTTATTATTGAGAGTTATTTATTTATGTGTGTATTACACATAGTAAAGCATTTTGTAACTTATCAAACATCTTAACAATAGTTATCATTAATTTTTATGAGAGAACACTTTTTACATATTTCCGTCTCCAAGGGTAGGTATATATATAGCATGATACACAACTCAGATGAACTTATTGAATGATATTAAAATGTACTTTAAGAAATAGTTGCCTTTTATATCTGTCCAATAAGATTTTGCATTAGAAAATCAGAAACATATGTTCAATAACCAAAATGTTGAAGGAAAGTGGTTTGAAATAATTATCTCTTCATGTTATCACCCAAATCAACAGTAAATTCCCTTCCCTCTTCAATGCAGCATTTCACTTGATAATTAGCAGCTGTATGCTAATTGCGTTGGGAGCTCTCGATTTCCTGAGTATGCTAATTTAAAGTTCTGTTGAGTGGTGACTTTGTTTCATGGAAGCCTGAAGTATAAGCTATATAGAATACTCTATACAACTAATCCGACCCTCAGTTCCTGGCAAAGAACAAAGTGAGTCCTCTGTTAACAGTACCTCACACTAAAGAGGAAATTTTTAGGGCTCTGAATCGCTTCAGCAGTGATTGCAAGATGAGAAATTGAACTCTTCTGAGATCAAGATCCTTACTATGACCCAAGAGTAACCTGAACGCCAAAGGAAAGATGAGGGCCAACCAGCAGTCACCAGAATCAAACTAACACGTCTCAGTTGCACTGAGAGTTGACTCTATTAACTGTGCATTTTGAAAATGCATCATGCAACTGATGTAAATATGATGACAGTTAAGTGCCGATGGACAGCCTAATGGAAAAAGGAGAGCATTAGGGACCCTTTCCAAACACGTGGGATATGGCCATGGAAAAAGTGATGTCAAGAGTGGAAAGTGGAGTGGATTGGGATGCACTTCGTATTTGAGCTTTATTGTACAACATTATTTGATTTGGATTTCTCTTTATAGTCCCCACCTGGCCCTTCTTCTGTGCAGGTTATGCACCCTGCTTAAACCAAAGGGAGGATGCCAACTGGCAATAATCAACCCGCTGTCGGATGCCTCCATTAAAGGTTTCAGTCATGAGACAGAACATTGGTCCACGAGAAGGTTTCGGGAAATAACATGGAGAGCAGTTGCTGTGTTTTTACACAAGGGGACAGAGAGCTGGTTGAAAAGCTGGAAGAAATATTTTGTTTTTCTCTATGTGTTCTTCCTCTTGATACATGTAGTTGTGGTATGTTTTAATGATCATAAATAATATTTCTAATATTGACTATGTCCTGAGTATGGTTTTAGTATATACATTATGTGTGTGTATGTATATATACACAGGCATATATATTCAACACTTGATCTTAGCCAAAAGGCCGAGAAGCGATTCACAGGCATATATATTCAAGACAAATACTGTTTTAATTTTCCATTTAGGAAAGAAAAAAGCTAAGTCACTTAAAACAATTTAAAGCAGTTTTTATAAAGTCAACCAGCAGGTAAGTGGCATACCTCAGTTTTGGACCTAAGTGCTCTGGCCCCAGGATCTGTGTACTTAAAATACTATTTCTCTTGATTACGCCCACACACATATGCACACCACCAGGGTTGGCTGACACTTTCTAACCAACTTTAATATCACATCCTATGACACATGGATACTTAAAAATAAAAGAAAGAAAGAAGAAAGGAGGTGTGTGGCAGTGTCTGGTAGGGCTGTGCCAATTCCATTATCCTTACCAGTGTACATAAAAATTAAAATACAGAGCATAACTTTAGGATAAAGCCTGGTTAATGGATTTCTGTAAGTCTTGCCAAATTAACATCAAAAGGCACGTTTCACTATTTGGAGACAGCGCTGCAGTGAATTTCTACAAGTTTTATTGAAACTAGGCTTAATAGAAACTGCATCTGCAGTTCTCCTCTTCATCATACAAATTACAAAAGCTGAAGGAATACTTTTATAATAATGTGAGAAGAGAAGCATCAATGCTCTGCTCAATGGGATTGGAAGTGAAAAATAGAAATAAAATGAAATTCATGGGTCTTGGTTTGCTTTATTTCATATTTAGTATTTCCTGGATCTATTTCCCAGAGATAATTTATGGACTTAAAGAAATAAAAGGAACAACACTAAATGGGATGTAACACTTCAAGAATATCAAATGATTTCATTTTTAATGATGGAAAAAATCATATGATAATAGTGATTATATTTAAATACAAATGTCTACAGAGCTAAATATAATCTGATTCTCTATTCAAAAAGCCTCAGACTGGATATCAAATAGTACCACAAATGTATGTTTAAATCAAAGCCATTCAATTCATTTTGTGTTACATGGAATATCTGTGTAGGTGTTTTTGTTATATAACCTCTGTGCTATATTATGTCTTACCTTTAAGAGGGACACCAATAGTCCTTTACCCTAATAGGTAACTAAAGATTCATCAAAAACTAAGTGTGGGCTGATACACGCACCTTCAACCAACAAACTTTTATAAAATTCTTACTATGACCAATAGGACATAAGGCACAAGTATACAAAGATGAGCCAAGCGTCTCTCCTGCCGTCAAGAAGATTAAAAGGAAGAAAGTGCTAAGACAGATGTAAACAGTGTGATAAGCAGTGTAAGAGTGTTTGATGGGAGCTCATTAGAGATGTACCTCACTGGCCTAGAGACTCAAAGAGTCCTTAAGGAAGTGACGTACAAGCTGAAGCTTAAAGTGAGAGTAGGGATTAATTCAATAAAGGAGCTGAGAGGGAGTTGGAAATGGGTAGAAACTTCTATGCAGAAAGAATCTCATACTCAAGCCATTTAATGATGCAGTTTGATCTTCTAAAGTTTCAATTGCCTCAACTATCTTTTAAGGCAGAGACTCCTGACTGAGTTGTTATGAAAAATACTGGAGATAAACTATGGAAAGCACTAGTAAGATTCTGTAAACTCAGTAAATACTTACTATTATTACAAGCATGGCTTATTTAGGGAATTTCAAGCAGGTATGTATTATATGCTTGTTGAATAATGGTTAGCGATGAAGCTGAAGAACTAGGCATGGATCAGATTGTGAATCAGAAACACCGTATCTCATGAAGAGACACGGACAGCTTTCGTTCCAAATCATCTGTTCAATATTTGTATAGCAGATAGCCTTGGGTGGTAGATTTCTTCTAATGCAGAGGGTAGATTTCTTGACCCAGAAAGATAATGCCTCCCTCCACACCAGAGGTTAGGCAGGCATCCCTGCAGCCTCTATAGAAGATAGAGGATATCTTAAGTTTGGGGCTCAGCAGCAGTAACACAAACCCACTGATTATAGGGTACCTGACTAAGCCTATCTCCACATCATCCTCTTGGGACTTGGGAGGCAAGGGAAACTTATGGAAACATGAAGCTCATGCTGTGTGCTTGCTGTAGTCATAAAGCCCTTTGTCTCTGATCCAGAAGTACTGTGTCTTCTCCCAGAATTCCCGAAACAGTAATGGGCTAATGTGACAGCTTTGAAGTATGGTAAAACTGCAGACTCTTCACAGCTCTTGAAAGTTCTAAAACTCTCATGGTACTAAGGATACGTTGCATGTATTTCACATTGTAGCATAACAGTTTCACTTTAGAATGACAAAATATACAGTCCTCCAAGAATAATATGTATGGCCGCTATTTAAATTTAAGATAAAAATGGTAGATGGGAACTTAAATAAAGGTGAAAGGATGTATATTTTTCAAAAATTTTTCATAGTTTTTTATGCATACATGAACAAGATAGTTGAAAGATCTTACATCATCTTAAACAGCTAAGCTTTTATTTAACTATCCATACTTCACTAGTTTCATCCCTCAGAAACTTCTTCTACATAATTTAAACTGTAGTCACTGTAACCTAAACACACAGAGCTTTCTTCACCTCTATGTTGTTCAATGTCCTTACCTCACCCTCACTCTTTAATTATAATTTGGCTGGATATTGATTTCTAGATTGACAGTTATGTTTCCTCAGCATTTTAACTATAGATTCCATCCTCTTATTGCATATGCCACTGCTGATGAAATGTCCACCAAGCTAAATATTGCTCCCTTGGAGGTCCTTTCTCTCAGATGCCTTTCAGACTTTGTGTTTGTTTTGTATACTCTGCATTTTTACCAAGGCGTGTCTGACCGTAGTTTTAGTTTTAGTGCTATAAATTTAATGGGCTTTTCAATTTTCTTTAATTCTATTAAATTCTCAGACGAAAGTTTTTAAAATAATTTCTGCTCACCACAGTTTCACACTTCCCTTCTAGAAGTTATACTATAAAATAATGGTACTAATAGACTGTAATAAGCTGTTTGTATATAACTCAGTATTGAAGGCAACAGCGAAATGAGCTGTATAGGAAAATACACTCCAAACCCTATAAAAAATTAAAATGGAATTGTAAAAATGACTCAAGGAACCCACAGAAAGATTGGAAAAAGAAAAGAGCAAATAATAAACAGAAAACAACAACAACAACAATAACAAAAACCAGAGAGAACAAAAACAAAATAAAATGGCAGACTTAAGCATTAATGTATTAATAATCACATTAAATGTAAATGATCCAAGTGCACAGAGTGAATGACAGAGATTGGCAGAATAAAGAATAAAGAAAACAACTCAAACAACTCAATAGAATAAAGAAAACAAATATACTATATACAAGAAATCACTTGAAGTATGATGATATAGTAAGTTGAAAGTAGAAAGATGAAAAAATATACCATGCAAGGATTAATCAAAAGAACTGGGTATATCAATTTCAGATAAAGTAGATTTCAGAGCAAAGAAAAAAGTTATAAATAATAATAAAGCAGTTGACTCATCAAGAAGATATAGTGATTCTAAGTGTGTACATGTCAAAAATTGACAAACCTGCAATTATAATTCATGTTCATGGTGAACATGAACAACCATCTCTCAGCAATTGATAGAAAAACTAGACAGAAAACCAGCAAGGATATAGATGAACTCAACAGCGCCATCAACTAACAGGATCTAATCAGCATTTACAGAAAACTCCAAAAAAATTAGCAGAAAACACATTCTCTTTAAGTGCCTGTGAGTCATGTACTGCATCAGACCATGTCCTGGGATATATACAAACCACAATAAATTTAAATTTAAAATTAAACAAATCATGCAGTATGTTTTCTCTGACCACAATGGACTCAATCTAAAAATGAATAACAGAAAGATAACAGAAAAGCTTCAATTACTTGGAAGCTAAATAATGTACTTCTAAATATAGCATAGGTTGAAGAGAAAATCTCAAGGGAAAAAAACACATTGAAGTGAATGAAAAAGAAAAGGCAGTATATGAAAATTTGTATGGCAAAGTAGTGCTGAGGACATTTATAACAATGAATACATTATGAAAACACACAATCTCAAATCAATAATCTAAGCTTTCACCTCAAGAACCTAAAATAAGAAGAGTAAAATAAACACAAAGCAAGCAAAAGGAAGGAATGATAAAGGTATGAGTAAAAATCAATAAAACTGAAAACAGAGAAATAATAGAGAAATTCAGGGAAGCAGGGTTGGTTCTTTGAAAAGATGAGTCAGATTGGCAAACCTCTAACAACACTGACAAAATTTAAAAAAAAGAAAGAAGAAAGAAGGCACAATTTCCAATATCAGGAATGAAATAATAGATATCACTGCAGATCCTGCAGACATCAAAAGGATACAAAAAATAATGCTATGCATAATTCTACACGTATAAATTTGTCAACTCATATTAAACTCATATTAAATTTTTTTTAAAAAAAAATTTTGTTTAAAAAAAAAACAAAAAAAAAACTACCACAGTTTGCCCAATATGAAATAGATAATCTTAATAATCCCAAAAGTCTAAAGGAAATTCAATTCATAATTTTAAAACTCTTAAAAAGAAACCTAGATAGTTTCATTGTAGAATTCTACCAAATGTTTAAAGAAGGATTGATACCAATTCTATAGTATTTCCCCCACAAATAGAAGAAAGAATATATCCCAATTTATTTTATGAAGCTTATTTTACTCAGAGACAAAAAAAATCAAATGTATTTCTCAAAACTAGTAATGAACACATGTACATTGAAATTAAAAACACAATACCATTTTCAATCATTCAAAATATTGAAATACTTATGTCATAAACCAATAAACTTTATTCTAGATTTATATGCTAAAAACTCCACAATAGTGATGAATGGAATCAAAGAAGACCTAAATAAATGTAGAGACATACCATGTTCATGGATTGGAAGTCACAACATAGCAAAGATGTTAATTATCTTAAAATCAATATGCAAAGTCTGTATCCAGTAGCCCCAGACCAGAAAGGACGTGTTCCATTCCTTCTATTTTTCTTTATGGTTTATTATCCCATTCCCTAATTTTTTCTAGTTCTATGGCTGAAATTGATATTGTAGACTGTTTAAAAGTCTCAGAATCTTCAACATGATTCATGACAGCTGTTCATTCTGATAGCATTCTCCACACTGTGTATAATGTACATATTTATCTCCTAGTTAAACCCTAGAAAGGGAATACCTGAAATCGAGTGCTTCATACTGTGTCTTTTCTGTCTTTCTTTCTTCCCTTCTTACAACTTCCATAGGCTTCAGTCTAAATTATGTTGCTCAGAATCCTAGACCAGAAGGTACAGTCTTTATACTTTCTGCTTTTCTGTATGTCTTAGTACCCCTTTTCTTAATTCTGGTCTCATGGCTGAATATGGAAGGCCAAATAAATACAGGATAAAGAGAGACATGATACATTGTATTGGTTCATTTAGTGGTATTCCCTAATCATAAAAGAAAAGAGAGAGAAAGGGAGAATTAAATTCTTACTAAGTTTTGGATTTTTTAGTTAAGTTCATAATAAATAGTGAATCTTCTACAAAATATATTATAAAGTACTCATGGAAAAAATTGTAAAGCTATAAAATATAACAAATTCTTGCATGCCCACCTGCCAGCTGAACCCTTCTGTTTTCCCTCTTATAGCACAATCACCTTCACCCACTTGTCCCTGAAACACCCAGAGGTAATTATTACCCTGTTGTTAGGATTTATCATTCCCAACATCACAGTATGTTTCTATCATATATCTGTAAACCTATTTAAACTTCAGATATATGATATTGCCTAGTTTTCACTTTCTGTCACTTGCTTTTGGTGTTTAACATTATGTTCATTATTTTTATTCCTGTTGACTCATTTATACTTAATCCATTTCTACTTTGTGCTGCATAGAAGTCTATTTTATGACTCTACCAACATTTATTCATCAATTCTCCTCTTGCTATCACTTTATACTGGTTCCATTCAAGCCATAAACAATGCTACTATGAACATTTCCATGAAGGTCTTCGTATGTCATATATTAACATAATAAACTTAGAGAAACATAGAAGAGGAATTCCAGAATATATACCTAGAACAGAAATAATTTATTTTTTAAAAAATTACTAATTTTCTTCTATGGGAAATGTAATTGTATTATGTGTTGAGAAATATACAAACAAAGGAGTTATTGCCCCTTCCCTCATGGAGCTTTCACACTCAAACAGAGAAACTTGAAAACAAATTAGTGCAATAAAGTGGTGGATATGCTAAAATAACAAAGACGCAGCTGTGTTTCATTGGCAATTACATAAGTTTGAGTCAAGGTCTTCCGGGAAGTGACCTCTGGACTGAGTCTTGAAAGATGGGTAGCTATTTTACAGATGGACAAAACATAAAATGCATTCTTGGAAGAAAAAGAAGGAACCCGTGCACAGAGATTGGAATTAATTCAGTATACTAGAAAGAACTCCAAATGTTTTAACATGAATTCAATGTACAGGGCCTGGATTTGTTATGATAAAAAAATTAAATTGAAGTAGAAAATATTTTTGTTTATATTCCAGAAAATAATTCATTTTAATGCTAAAAATGAGTAATGATATGTTCAATCTTTTAAGTAGTTTTAATCATTACATAAATGTAACAACTTTCACCTTTGTAGCAGTGTTGGTTGATTTCCAAGTCCCAAAGAATAATTTCTGGGAAAAAATCCAATTATCCCTCTTTTCATTTAATGATCCTTTGAGCAGTATCAAATCTTGACATCTTATTAGACTTTGAATTTCTCTAATAGCCTCTTGGCCCAATACAGGCAGAAAATGTGTCTTAGTCATCTGTGTATCCCCAGGTATCACAGCATTTGGAACTTTGTAGCTGCTCAGTAAATTTCTGCTGTATATGCCACAGGCACATAACCATGAACATGCCTGGAAACCTGGTACATCATAATGATTAAAAACATGGATGTTAGAGTCAAATAGATCTGTGATTTGATAGCTATGTATTTTTTGGCAGTTATTTAATTTCAGTGAACTTTATGTTTCTTACCTATAAAAGAAAGAAAACGTCTAAGCTACAGTTCTCTCCAGGGTACACATTTCTAAAAATATTATGTAATTCAAATTGCATGTAGCTCTCTACTGATCTTTCAGAAGGAATAAGTTTGTTGTAAATAGGAAAATTAATGGAGTGCAAAAATCTATCAACATGCTACATATCTTACTTTAATGCTTCTTTCTATTTTCTTGACATTATCTTTAATAGATTTTTGAGTTCACTCTTAAAAAAACAATAGTAAAAAATAATATAGAGGTTGTTTGGCCATATTGGTGCATTTTATTACATATAGTTTCTGTCCCAATGTTATCAACTTTGGAGCACCAATATTAATACTAGAATTATAAACAATTAAAACATTTGTATGACATTCCATAGAGATTAAAATAATTTAAATACTAATAGTTATCATAAAAGCCAAAATCCTGGCAAAAGGTTTGATGCAAATAATAGCTGGTCTCCAAATAATTTATGTTTAATGGTGAAAGCAGCACAATTATATTATAAAGCTATAAACACAAATTACAACTTCCAAGGAAGACATACCAACTTATAAATTATGATTTATTAAGACTTTACAATTTAGGGGATGAAATTATTATGAAAACAATTTTCTCATAAGAATGAGACCATTAATGTCACCCTATTTCAAACTAGCACTATAGTGTTCTGCTTCAAGAGAGAATCGAGTAGTTTATGGCAGACCAATGCTTCTACCGACAAAAATTTGAAAACTGTGCAAAAACACAAAAATTTTTTGTTTAAAGGCATCAGAGAGTAGCTAAAATAACAAGAACAAGATTATCTAAAAATTCAGACAAGAGAGAATTTGTAGGATCAAGCTGACATCTTGCAACTGATTTGTCCTTGTGGGTATTTGACAATTCTGGGCATGAGAAAGTGGCTGCAATTCTTACCCTACTTTGAGAAGAAAACTGCTGCTGGAGGACAGACAAATCCACATAGCATTTGCAATATTTGGGTATTGGAATAGCAAAAGAGGCACCAGAAGCATGATCACTTTACCTTTCAAGACATTTACTGATTTCTGAAGCTGTCTGGGTTGATAACCTAAAGAGCTCTGCTGAAAACTTCTAAAATGCAGAAGGAAGTATTCATCAGTCTAATTGTGGCAAGAAGGAAAAGATTAGGGTTCACAATGCTGCAGGAATAGGGACCATATTGATCACAATTGGCTCTGAGTTGAAAACTCAGCTCAACTCCTTGGTGGGTTACACCTTTGCTACTGAGGTAAGTTCAGCTTAGGCTAAAATTACCTGAGCTGTCACTCAGCGTTAAATCAGGTCAATTATATCAGGCAAGCTTAGAGGGAAAAACAAAACAAAGGCAACCTACTGTAACAAGACAAAGCAATCAAAAAAAGTAGACTGAATGATGACTCAGGTCTTGGAAACAGAGATTTAAAATAACCGTGAATAGTATATTAAACACTATAGTGGAAAATGGGACTGTACACTTAAAAAAGAGATTTCAGCAGAAGGGTTGAAATTATAAAAGAGTCAAATGGATAATCTAGAAGTAAAAAGAAATACAGTAACAGAAAAGGAAAAGGTTTTGAAATATTTGCTGCACATGTCTAACATCATTTGACTAGACACGACTGAGAAGAAAGACGAGTGAAGGTAAAGATAGATCTACAGAAATTACCCAAAGAATAAACTAAAAAGAGAATAAGAGGGGGAAAAGGCAGAGTATTCATTAGCTATGGGACAATATCAAATGAGTAAACATACACATACATTGAAATCCGAGTAGAAGAGAAAAAGAATGGATAAGAAGAAATATCTGAAGATATAACAGCTGATAATTTTCGAACGTAACAAAAACAGTAAACCACAGTTAAAAGAAGCTTTGAGAAACCGAAGTTGGTTAACATGTCATATTCAAAATGTTGAAAACCAACGATAAAGAGGAAATCTAAGAGACAAAGAGAAAAAAGAAAAAAAAAATCGTAGATTTCATGAGAGTTCCAACTCAATCTCTGAACAATCACCTTTGCATAATCTGATTGTCTAATTAATGGGCTCAAGTAGTTCTTAGGGTTGGCTTGGACAGGAGATTTAGAGGTTTATGCTGCCATTTGTTCCTTACGGAACACTGCTTATATATTCAACACACTTTTTCCTTAAAAAAAAAAAAATACATGAGATCGGGCAATATAAATAGACAAATGTTCAGTAAGAACAAAGCTAGTGACACAAGACTCAATAAGATATTGACTAAGAGTATTTACCAAATTGTGCCCCTTCAAATCAAAGGGTATAATTAACAAACTCTCAGATAATAAAATAAGTTCAAAAACTAGAATTCAATTCAATAAGGCAGAATTCACATTGTTTTTAAGCACTTTGCCCGGCAACAGGTTGGCAGGATATTTGAACTGTAGGACCAAGAGACCTGGAGTGCACCTCCTGGTCTGTGGGTCCCAGCAAAGGCTACCAAAGGGAAGTCTGTGGAAAAATCTTGGTGGAAATTCCATTGTTCAAAGAAGCTATCACTCCACATCTGAATCTAAAGCAAGAAATGCTGTGCATATGAGACACAATACTTGAAAACAAGGTGGAAAGTAGTAAGCATTTGGTGAGGGTGGGGAGCATGTGAAGTCCCATACATTGATGTTGGGACCGTAAATTGATGCAGTCACTTTGCTAGACTAGTTGTCAAAAATCTACTGAACTGAGCCAGGCATAAGCCATATAAGTCAGCAGTTCTGCTGGGAGGTATATGCTTTCCCTGACAAATGCTCACACATGCTCCAAACAACAGGGACCAGAGTCCTCATGGCCGCATTATTCCTAATAGCCCCAAACTAAAAACAACTACGTGGTTCATCAATATTAGAATGAACGAAGCATAGTGAATTCATACAATGGAATATTCTTAGATGAGAAACAGTGAACCTCTACTACCCATAAAAAAATATGGATGAGCTTAAACGTCATGGTTAGCAAAATATACAATGTACAATTATACAAAATGATTCCATTGATATAAAATTAAAAAACAGGTAAAGCTTGAAAAACAGGACAGTTACATTTAAAGGCAGGTGTTTAGTAAGTAGGGTCACAAGATGGCCTCGTGATAGGTGCTTTAGGTTCCATTTCTTTGTATCAATTCTGGTTACATGGGTTCCATTCATTTTATCAAAATCTCTGAAGTGTGTGTTATGGTTTGTGCTGTTGTATGTTGAATATTCTAACCCAATGAAAAGTTTTTAAAAACATAAAATTTGCACAAAATCTGCCTCCAATACAATAACTACCTCTTAAGGTTTGGGAAAGATTAGGTAAAATTGTCTATAAAATAATTAGCCTGGTGTTCTATATATATTATAAGTACCCAATAAAATGAAATATCCCTGTTATCCTTCCAATTATCTCAAATTCCAAGCTTTATTGTATGATTGTTTCCAAATATAAAATATTAGAATTCCAAATATTTCACTACGGTCTTTCATAAAATATTAAACTTCCTACATAAAGGAAAAAGCTGTCTTGCTTACTGAAATTTTATTAGTCACCTACTTAGTGTTTGCAGTTCCCTGGGCCCTAATGGTTTGAAGGTATAATATGTTTTTTTAAATTGTCCATGGCAATTTAGTGTTCAGACCTGTGATTCATCACTCTGATATAAATTTTCCACTGAATGAATATAGCCTCTTTGTGTTGAATAATATAATATGATGGTTAAGTGCACAGAATCTGCGAATAGATTGCTAGGTTCAAACCCCAGCTCTGTCATGTACTAGCTTTGGGACTTTGTAAAATTAATACTTTCATTCATCTTATAGTTTGAAGAGTTCATTCTCATGCTAAAAACAATGCTGGCATTTAGTAAATGTTAGATATCATTATTTATTACAATGGGTTTTAATCATTCACAGAAACATTAACAATCTTCAGCTGCTTAAATATAAGAAATAAAATTCACTTCTGAGACAGTCTTGAAAACTTCAGAGGTGGATCATTTTTCTTTGGAAGTTGTGGGTGTATTTTCCGTAAGAAAGAGAAGTTGTTTTTTGCTTAATTCATCAACCATAAGGTGCTCACAGATGCCTAATTAGTGGCATGCATCATGAAGGACATGCTTGGTGAAATTTCTGTGAAAATACCACATTCTGCTTGGCAACCCAAACTTTTAAATTCAGTCACCTTCTGGACGGAGGCATTTATTTTTTTGATATCTCATCACTTTGGTCTTTAAAAGATGAATTTTCTGTGACTATTTGGATCACTCAAATGGAAATCTCTCCCTCTGAAACATTGTTATCACCACCTAAATTGTTCTTTGTCTAAATGTGATAGTAGCTTCTGGGTATTTATAAGAAACATTCATTTTACACTTTGTATTTATTAATGTCAGACTTCACATAACATCATACATATATATAATAATTATTTTTAATAAAAAATTATGAGACCTTAATATACTCAAGGCACTGGCCCATATTCAGGGAATACAAGTATATCTAGAAAATGCATGGTTAGATATCAAATAAATTTTTAAAAATTGGGGAACATAGAGCATGAGGCTTTCTAGTCTATCATAGTGTTAAAACTGAGTCTTGGAGTATGGGCAGAATGAGATGAAAAGAAACAAAGAATGAACACACCAAATCAAGACAACAATTCGAACAAAGGAAAAAAGTTCCCATACATTAGACATGGTCAAGAAACAGAAATAAAATTATTTTTGCTGAATTAAAATTATAGAAGGAAATAAACAAAAACAAAAACCAGATTGGGAATGGCCACAAATATCAGGCTAAGGACTCAGAAAGTAATTCTGTGGTCAATATAAAGCAATTGAAGATACGGAGCTTGGGGGAGCTTGGGGATGCGGGACAACTGGTTTGGTAGCAGACTTTGGATTCAGTGGAAGAAAATGGAAACATCCAAATCAAATCAAATGAAATATTGTGTTACGTAAAATACTCAAAATTCTGGGGGCCTCTGTGTGGCTCAGTTGGTTAAACATCTGCCTTTGGCTCAGGTCATGATCCTGGGGTCCTGGGATCAAGCCCTGCATGGAGTTGGGGAGGTCACCACTCAGCCAGGAGTCTGCTTCTCCCTCTGCCCCTCCCCCTGCTTGTGCTGGCTCTCATTCTCTCCCCCCTCTCTCTCTCGAATAAATAAATAAAATCTTTAAAAAAATAAATATTAATATTCTGAATGTAATCATTAATTTTTTATAAACAAATGTGTTGACAAAATGATAATATTTATCCCAGCAAGATCAGAATCCTGTCCTTAGTTCTCCATTTATCTCTGAAAGTTCAGGAAGTGAAACATCTAAGCAGCTTAGAAGAGCCAGCCCGTACTCTTCTTTGCTCTTGGGCCCTGGCCATCACATAGAAGCTCAGTGACCCAGGCAAGATTTTGTCCCCTAGGTCTTTAGTTAGAATCAGAGGGAATCTTGGCCCTAAAGCTGGCCAGAGGAGCATCAGTTTCATTAGAGAAAATGTGTCTTTTCATCATCAGCCTGGCCTGGACCCACTTGGCCACAGGTAAATAAAGGTCACATGGACATCTGCTTCAAAGGAAATTGAAACAAAGAGAGGGAAGAGCAGAGAGCTGGAGATAAACTACTCCTCTCTCTCCTGAGAAAGAAACCCTATTACTATGACCTAAAAAATATTGTCAAATGTGGCCATGTAGAAGTCTTTCTTAGGAGGAAAGTAATGACAGAGTTGGTAAGAGCGGCAGTCTTTCCTTCAGAAATGTCCCCGGGCAAACGTTTTCTTCCCGTCTTGTTGACATGTCCCACGGCCAGGCCCTCTGGGAAATTCAGGGTCCTTTTGTTTTCCTTTCCTCCCAGGGGAGGATATGAAGTATTAAAGGTCACATCCCTGTTTTCATGCTGCTTTATAAGGTTTATACATACAACACAGAATTTAGTAGAAATTCGCAAAGAATGGAGGAAACCAAATAAAGGAGGATAAACAAGAGATTAGACTCTGGAGTGAAATAGCATTGGGTTTGAGTCAATCCTGCTTCTTACTGCCTAACTGTGAGAAAATTAATTAGCCTCTTCAAGCCTGTCTCTTCATCTGTGAAATGTGGCCACTGCATAATAACTCCCTAATAGGCCTATTGTCAACTCCACAGGGCTGTGATTTTTTTCCTCTCTCTTTTTAACTGTTGAATCCGTGGCACCAACACCAGTGGTGTTCACTGAGTGAATCTACAGAAATGCTTAGCCTGATGCCTGTAAGATGAAAATTGCAAGATGGATATTAATATCTATCATTATATTTTATTATTTATAAATAATAGCAGAAATAATAGCAGCAATGATATCTCTCTCTCTTTTTTTAAGATTTTATGTATTTGTCAGAGAGAGAGAGAGCACGAGCAGGGAGAGTGACAGGTAGAGGGAGAAGCAGGCAGAAGGAGAAACAGGCTCCACGCTGAGTGGGGAGCCCAATGCGGGACTTGATCTCGGGACCCTGAGATCATGACCTGAGCTGAAGGCAGACACTTAACCAACTGAGCCACCCAGGTGCCCCCACAAGATCTCTTTTCTAATGTGAGCAGAATGCTGCTAGCTTTTTGCTACGAAGCATGATGCTGGGAGTTGTTTCAGATGGATGGGACTATGACTTAAGGAAGAATGTGTTTC
Organism: Potos flavus; assembly: GCA_028534135.1. Lineage (NCBI taxonomy): Eukaryota > Metazoa > Chordata > Mammalia > Carnivora > Procyonidae > Potos > Potos flavus. The sequence continues at coordinate 4,339,350 of CM052889.1, forward strand.
TTCTGACTTTATTAAAATATTTATTTCAGTCAGTAGTATATATTACATTTCACTAGATTTCATTTCAGAATCAAAATAGTTTTCATGCTTTAAAGATTTCTTAAAATTTTATCATCCCTGCATTCCTACAATAAATCTTGTATATTCAAGGTGTCTTTGAGTGTAGTTCTTCTGACAATCCTGTTTTTTATTTGATAGTGTTAGATTTGATGGCTTTGTATCTACTTTTAAAAATAGATTTATAACCTATTATTTTTACTAAGATTTAAAGATTTTCCTATTGACATTATGCTAACAACAAATTTTGAAGACACTGATATTTTCTCTTCTCAAGGACAGCTGAAATGTGACGGTATTACGATTTCCTAAAGGTTGAAAAGAACTTTGTCTATAGAACTGTCTTTGTTTCATTTCTTGATTAGTGGTCATTATTTGACTGATTTCAGCTTTTCCTGAATTGATTGTTTATTTGGGTTTCTGACTCTTATTTCAATTTTAAATTGAATAGAGAAATCTATGGTGAACAAACTTTTATATCTTTTAAAAATCACAATTATATTTATAATCTTTTCTTACTTTGATCTTTTGATTTATAGTTTTAAAATGGGATACTTTTTCTTGGAAAACTGTTGGCAATTTGGAATGTGACTATAACGAGAGAGGAAGGACTGGAGTAGATGTGGTGTGGTTCAGTCCGTTCCACATCTTATGAGATGCTTCACAGTTGAACACTCAGTCCATCCCTTTTTCCAGTGGGATGGCTTAAGAATGTTGAGAGGAAGCAGGGAGATGAAGAGAGAAGGGAAGTGGTCTAGGGCTATACAGGAGAATTATGAATTATGAATTCTCCTGTATGTTAGATGTTAGATTTTTTTTTTAAGATTTTATTTATTTATTTGAGAGACAGAGAGAGAAAGAGAGTTTGTGCACAAGCAGAAGGAGAGGGAGAAGCAGACTCCCCACTGAGCAGGGAGCCCAGTGTAGACTCAATCCCAGGACCCTGGGATCATGACCTGAGCCAAAGGCAGATACTTAACTAACTTAAAGATTAAAATTAATTAATTATTAATAAGGCTCCCAGGATGTTAGATTTTTTTTTTTTTTAAATTTTTTTTTTCCTTTGAGAGAGAGAGCATGAGCAGGGGGAAAGGGGAAAGGCAGAGGCAGCAGGACAAGCAGACTTCCCACTGAGGGGAGAGCTTAATATGGCGCTTCATCCCAGGACCCTGAGATCATGACCTGAACTAAAGGCAGATGGTTAACCACCTGAGCCACCCAGGCCCCCCCCACCCCGTCCCCCCGCCCCAGGATGTTAGATTGATAACAAAAATGAGAGACACCTGTGTGGCTTAGTTGGTTAAACATCTGACTCTTGGTTTCAGGTCAGGTCATGATCTCAGTGTCATGGTATAGAGCCCTGTGTTGGGCTGCCAGCTGAGTGAGGAGTCTGTTTGAGAATTCTCTCTCCCTCTCCTGCTTTTTCTGCCCCTCCTCACCCTGTGCTCTCTCTCACTCTTTCTTGCTCTAAAATAAATAAATAAACCTTTTTAAAAAATAACCAGAATGACAAGAATATTCAGTGGAGATGAGACTATGTGATTATAAGTCACTTCAATGTGCAGTTGGTTCTACAGGGTATGATGATGGTGGAAGGAGGGCTAGTAAGACTCCCCTTTTTTCAAATGCAGGCAAAACAGCACCAAGAGCAGTTTCTGTGCTTAAACCGATTCGGAACTAACGTGAGCTCAGCAATAAAAAAGGGAATCAATTAATTAATACAATTTAATAATCAATCCATTGAATTAAACATGGTAAGAGAAGTTTAACTCCTTCGAATTCAGAAAGGTTGAAAATTGAGGGTGAAGAGGACAGCTGCTGCCAACAACCCAAACCTCGCCGGAGGATCGTTCTGAAAACGTTTTTACTCTAACATGTTAAACATTTCACGAGAAATAAACACACACAAAAAAAGGTGAATTCATATTTTATCTGTTATTTTAAAAGAAAATCAACTAGATTTTCAAAGAGTATCTGGTACTTGGATGATAATGTGAGCTTATAAATGAGGCTCTTTATGTTCTGTCTGAAGAGCAGGAAAGGGAATCTGCAGCTTGTACACCATTGTTGACCTTTAATAAGTATTTAATTGGTTCTCAGATGTACAACCTAATGAACTATTGCACAAGTATTAGGAGACACGGAATCCTGACACCCACATTCCGTCTGCTGCTCAGCAAGAGAAATAACTTTTTTTTTTGTAAGCTGAGTATTACGGAATTCTGAAAACATTTGAAACTTTCTTGTTTTGTATCTTGATATCCCATGAGAAGATGATTTGCTGTTAGAAATATTACTAATCTTGGGCGCCTGGGTGGCTCAGTGGGTTAAAGCCTCCGCCTTTGGCTCAGGTCGTGATCTCAGGGTCCTGGGATCGAGCCCTGCTTCGGGCTCTCTACTCGGCAGGGAGCCTGCTTCCCCCTCTCTCTGCCTGCCTCTCTGCCGACTTGTGATCTCTCTCTCTGTGTCAAATAAATAAAGTCTTTAAAAAAAAATAAAAAGAAATATTACTAATTTTCTAGATTAAGTTTTGAAAACCAGATGGGCCATATTGTCTTTACAAAATATTTCAAGACAGAAGCTTGAATAAAGAGGAGTCACTAGAAAATTGAAAAGTGTAGCCAATCAGTTGTTGCATTTGTTCTAGAGAATATCTTAGGATGGTTTGATAGTTCTTAAGGGAATCTTACTTTGGAGGGAATTGTCAAAATTGATTATATATTGGTGTTTTAGCAGCAATATTCTAAATGGGTCCTTCGGATCCCTGGGGGTTCTGACACTCTTAGGGGTTCATGAAATCAAAGTTATTTTTATGGTAACTGTGAGACTTTGGTTACCTTTTTGCTCATTCACTCTCTCACGTGTGTATGGTCACCTTTTCTAGAGGCCAGTGACGTGGAATTGGGTACAGAAGCCAACAGAAGATACAACTTCCTTCTGTGAAGCTGACATTAAGTGTATTTGCAAAAACTATAAAACAATGTCAATTTTCTTGCTGATTTCTTTGTTTTAGGAAATGTAGTTTTTTTTCATAAAATGCTATTTATATTCACACAAATTTTTTTAATACTACTTTTAAAGAAATTAATAGCAACTGGCCCCAAGTTGCAGAGCTAGTAACAGCCAGAGTTAGGGTATTCACTGAGCCACTAGACAGATGGATTCCTGTGTCTACCATCTAACCACCAGGATCTGCTGTCCCACAAGAAAAAGAAAGGGAAAAAAGATGGTGTAATGTTTTATAAAATATTTCATTTTATTTTTTCCCTAAAATGTTAGTTTCTAATCATTCTATACTTTGGTTTAGTTATCTTGAAAATAGTGATAGTGACACTATTTAACTCATATGTTGTTAGTATTAAATGAGTTCCTCTATGTAAAGTTCTTACAACAGTACAAATTAAATGTCGCATTGGTGTTCAACAACATTAGGGTTACTGTTGTAATTACTATCAGCTCCTGAAAAATCTGTTTATTTACTTTTTTGCTATGATTCCTTCTTGATGGTGAGAAATTATTACAAAATATTTTATCTAATGAATCGCTAATCATCTACTATTTTACAGATATTTTAGTTAATATTGTGAATAGGGAAATAAGATGGGGCCATTTACACAAAGGGATTTTAAAATGGAGCCAGGAGGCCATTGAAGAAATAAGCTTTATGCAAATTCCCCAGGAGGAACCATGAGGTTTTGAAGGGGATCCAAACCCTAAATATCCCGACGGCTCAGCCCAAACCCCCTGCAGTTGGCTACAGCAAGAGGTTCTGTTTAGTGACAGACGTAGGAACCAACTATATTCAGCCAAAATTAGTTTTCTGTCACCAACTCCAATCAAAATTCTTTGAAAACCACATCTAAAGCATTCTCTTTGTCTTTAAAACCAAAGCTTTGAGTTTTGCTCCTGGAAGGGGATACTATTTGGGCTGCTGCTCAAATCTGTATTCTCCGAATTGCAATTCTGACATTCAAATAAATCCTTTTGTTTTTATTTTTAGCTCAGCTTCTTTTCTCAGTTGACAATATAATTGTAATTAATCAAACTATGTAATTAATATTTTAATAAATGGATATTTTACCACATATTAGGAAGAATTATATTAGCTGGACATGATGATTTTCATGTGAGAAGGAATGATTTCGGCTAGAATAATCTAAATATTGAGTGTCTTTGAAGCAAAAAAACATACTGGTTTCTAGAACATGATAAAAACTATTACAGTGTCATTTAAGAAATGTCCAGTCTGTATTTGTTTATGGAATAAATGAAATATAACCCTATTCTTAATGGAGTTTAAAACTCTTGCTAGACAATGTTTATAGCCCAGGCAACTGTTTATACCGGCCATTGCTGCCATGCCCCCACGGTAGGCGGACAGGACCTGGTTCAAGTGCACTGCATGTCTCGGGGTCTCCAACCTAGTTCTCTACTTCCACTAGTTTGGGTGAGATGCCTGGGACAGCGTTTCAGCCATGCCACCAACTGTGCGCCTCTGGGAGTGGGGGAGCGAGCTCTCGTGGGGGATTAGCCGGAGGCCACTCCCCGGTCTCAACAGCACCTGTGTGGGCTCTCTCCTTCCGGGTTTCTCTCTGCCTCATTTCTTACTAACCTCCCTGTCTCGGCTCAGCTTCTGTGCATGGGAAAGCCAAGCTAAGCAAATGTGAAATGGAGAAATTATATATGTCTAAAACACTTCAGAGAGTAAACCAAGAGATGACATTTTATGAAGCCAGAATCCAGAAAAATAGGGTCAAAATAGGGAGAGTAGTGTTTTGTATGAAGGGTCCGGTCTGTAATTTTCTCCAGTTGGGGTGATCGACGGGCAGCTGTCCCTCCTATTTGCAGACAAGGCAGAAGATCAAAAGCAGGAAAACGGTGACAGATTTAAATGAAGTGAAGAAAGTAATCCAATAAGCTCTCACTGTCCACATCCTCAACCCCTGCAGCCCGTCAAAGCCTCCCTCAGTGCTCAGGTCCTCAGCAACCTGGGGCAGCTCCGCTCATCACCATTGAGTTGGTGCAGATGTTCAGCGAGGTGCATTTCCAGCACTTTGACTTCATATACCTATGACTTCCTTTTGTGCTGCTTCAAATTATTTTAACATTATAGAAAATGACATTTAAAAAAGGGCATGAGCTAACTTTTGCAGCTGATGTAAATGTTCATTATCTTGTTTGCAGTAATAGTTTTACAAGCACAGTCATAAGTCAAAGGCTGTCAAGTTGTATACCTTAAATAGGTACAGTTCTGTCTATTAACTCTCAATAACACAGCTTAAAAACGATTACGTTGGGAGTGTCTCAGGAGAAAAAAAAAAGCAAATGATACATGAAATAACCAGCTATCTACACTTGACAGATATTAGTATGTTCACATTTCTCCATGTTTTGTTTAAATGGGTCGTTAGCAAATTGAAATATTAGTTTTGAAAATTGGAGTTTTCAATAAATTGGAAATAATATAACACAGCTAAAGTTCTATCTCCCTAGATGCTTTCTTCTCCCATCTTGCATGGTGGTAACCACTCCTGAAGCTTCTGCTTATCATTCCAGCATATATTGTGTAATATTGTTACACATAAATATACCCATACACTGCGTGTTGTATTTTAATAAATTACAAATCACATTTTTGCTTATTTTTTCATTCATTTATTCGACATATGTTTATTGCATGTCTCCTTTGTATCAGGCATTATTCTAAGTGATTGGTATAAAATAATAAGCAAACCAGAGAAAAATTTCTCACTCACATGAAATTTACCTTCAAAGGACTATAACCTATAATAATACAGTTGGATTGAGATTCATACAACTTGGAACCTTGTGTTATTGAGAGTTAATGGGCAGAACTGTACCTATTTAAAGTATACAACTCGATAAGCTTTGACTTATGATTGTACTTGTAAAACTATTATAAGAAAAAAATCTGTTTCAGTCGCCACATTAAAGGAGGCTATAAAGTGGTCACAGGTAGTAGGAGCTGAAAGCTTGTCTACTGGGAAAATTCAGATCAAAGGTCTTTTCCTTAATCTTTATCTTTCCATTCAAACCCATTGTTTTAATTACCCAATCAGTAACAATTTTAGCTTTGAGAGAGAGAGACATATACAAAACTGAGCTCAGAAGCCTTGTTTAAGGTCTGAGTGATAAGATCTAGTCAAGATCTTTTGTTATAATTAATTGCATCTGAAATGGGCTGAAACCAATCAGACCAAAGCCTGCTAAATTCTTGAAGGAGTTTTGCCGAAGCAACTCCACGCCTGATTTGCGACTGTTTGTGGCTCTTAATCCCCAAGTCCATAAACCGGAACCAGGAGGATTCAAAGGCAATCAGGTCCCCAAAACAATACCCTCAGGAGTGCCCTCGAATGCTGTGGGCTAAGCGAAGTGAGGGGAAAGAAGAATCAGCTGGCACAGGCAGCAATAACAAAGGAGTTTTGATGAAGAGCACAGATGGGCTAATGGGGCAGGGAGTCTTCCAGGTATCAGTCCGATGAGATTTGACAGATGCTGTGGGCTAATGTGTGACCTGCATATTCCATCTTCTGAAAGGTAGTTTTTATTATGGTGATCCTAGCTTTCTGCCATTGTCTCTCAGGTGTTTGCAGGTCAGAACCACTTGTCCTTTAGCATCTAGGTTGTCGACGAGAAGCCATAGGCCTACCTGAAGAAAAGGATCGCACAGAACCCAGAGATGAAAGTGGAACTGAGACCTACTGGAATACTAGATCATGAAAAGATTTGGGGAAAAGGAGAGCCAACAAGAGCAGAGTCTCAGAGGAAGGAAAAAAGATGTTAGTTTCTTTGAGGAATAAGGAGATTTCCAGGGGTGGCTGGAATACAAAGAACAATGAGGAGAAAACAAGATTGTGACAACAGAGGCTAGGAAAAGAGTCTAGGTTTCCAGGAAACTTTTAGGTAGCAAAGTTACCTAAAAGGTTGCTCTGTGGAGAATTGTTTATAATGGGCAGGAATGGAGGCAAGGAGGGCCCTTGCAAAGGTAATAATGTAACAGTCCTTGAGGAGGAACATGGCAGCTTTGACTACTGTGGTAGCAGAGAAAATGGGGTAAAATTCTTACTCGGTTGGCTATGAGGGACATGGGAAAGAAGGGAGAAATTCATGTTTTGGGCATGAGCTGAATGGTGCTGACACATGAAAATGGGGGATGCCTGGAGCAGAAGGGGATACAGGGATTCAGAGGAGTAGACACCAAGAGTTCTGTTTTGGATAGATTAAATGTGAGACTCCTTTTTTACACTGAAGTGGAAATGCCAAGTAGATATTTTGGGAGTATTTAGCACATAGTCTCATAGTTTTTAAATCCAGGCAGCTTGATGCTCTCACTTGAGTTAAAAAAAAAAAAAAAGGTAGAAAAGAGGAAAAACCTCAGGGAAAAAAAAGTGGGGGAGACTCTAATATTTAGAGTTTGATGAGATTGTTTGGATGAAAGTCTCCAAAGAGACCAAAAGGAATGTACTGGAGAAAATTCCAAAGGAAACAGAAACACAGTAAAATGTAATGCTTCTCTCTGAAGGAAAAGCATTTCAAGAAGGAGGAACTGATCAAGTAGAAGATGTTGAGTCTGACCCAGGAGAAGGGCCGAGTCCCAAGGGACCATGGTGTGGGCATCGGGGAAGGGAAGGGAAATCATATCTGATGACAGGGTATCTGCGAAATTCAAAGGTCAACAACCAGATCTGAGAGGCACAGAGAGAATGGAAAGAAGCAAACGGTACAGCCTGTATAGACAAACTTTCCTGTACGGGGAGCAGAGACGTGGGTTAGGAATTGAGTGAGATGTGGGGTCAGGAGCAGTTTTAATATAGCAGATGTTAGCGCATGTTTTATAGTGGAGAGTAAAGTTCCAAGAGAAGAAAAAGAATGATGGAAATATTCTTGAGAAAGTAGGATATGATGGAATTCAGGTCTCAGAAGTAGTGGTTTGCTAAAGATGAGAGCAGGAGCCCTTCTAGCATATCAGCAAAAAGGCAGGTACAGTTCAAGATGCAGTACTGAGGCAGGTAGGATGTTGGGTTTGGGTGTGGCAAAATCAGGACTTTCCTGGCCTCGGAACACACCGACTTTAGATGGCATTCATGTCATTTTCTCGTTAAGCTTTAGAGCCATTTTGCTAATTAACATGCTTGCGTGCATGCACAAAACACACACGCACACACACATGCATAAGTATTCACCGGCACTAAGCTTTTGATTGATCTCCTCTGTGTTCTATAATTGGCTTCGCCACAATTGATTGATTATTTTTATTACAAAGCTTTGTACAAATCTCTCTAGGGGAAATATATCAGAAAGCCAAGAAAGTGAAAAAAATTCCGGACATGCTCCGGGTAAGAGACTACACAGTATTCACAAAACACATTTTGGGGGGTGGGGGGTGGGAAGGTATTGTTATTATTGAAAATTCACCTAAGTGTATTTTTTTTTTTTTTTTTTGCTGCAGCTGGCTTGATATCTTACATTTCACTCCAGCAGTGTTATCTGTGCACGGAGGGGTCTTTGCGCATGGGGTCCCACACGAGAGCCTGAGCATCGGAGCGTGTCCCGCGAGGTCAACTGATTCTTGAGCAGCGCCGGGCGTCCACCCGCGTGGAGGACCAGAGAACGACATTCAGTAGGTTCACGCTCGGACTCGACTGTCCCAGTTTGCAGAGTCCAAAACTCCCCAAGGGAGACAGCTCTCCACTTGCCTTTCCCGTTTGGAATCTTTCACAGCTGCTCACATCTCTGGAAGCCTCACCCGCAAATGTGCATTGAATCATTGAGTCAAATAATTAGTCTGAGCATTAACATAAATGATTCCACTCCTCCACTTGCTTTTTTTTTTTTTTTTTTAATTAACTGAAATGGTAAGTAAACAAAGCCAAGCATCAGGCTTTATTTTTCCCAGTGCGTCGGGCGCGGAAGGATTAGGGACCCCCGGAGAAAGAAAAACAACAGGCGAGAACAATGAGAGTCTTGAGAAAAAAGGGCCTGATATTGCTAGCAAGAACAACCATTTAACAACATCGAACTGCTTATGAAACCCTTCTTGGTAGCAGTTTGAGGTACCCTCCCCACCCTGCCCCAAAAAAGTTATAAAATGTGGTGAGATTGAATAGGAACAAATCCCAGACACGATATTATGAATATGTAGGTGCATCTGGGGGCCTCCCCACCTGTCAGCAGTCACTTGCGTACATTTAATGTATGCTTCTCTTCAAAGTTTTGCAGAAAATTTGTATCTGCATATGTTCTCATTAAGGGGAGAAGTTTGAAAGCTTAGCCTAAATCACATTTAAACATTTGAATTTTTTTGGTCTTGGGATGGGTTTACAGTATAAGGGCAATTTAGCACTTATTACAAGCCTAACTGGCTTGACAGGAGAATCCATCCTTCATCTAGAAACACGACATTAGGAGATCACGTGGTGGTCTTGTAAAGCTAGCCTCGGCATGGAGGAAGATCTGGGAGAGCGCCGAATTCTCACACCGTTTACAGATTCAATAAGCCTCGATGCAAGTTCTGTCTTTTTACTCTTCAGCTATGTGGGTCGTGCGAGTTGGTAGTCTGTCCCCGGGACTGAAGAGGGTATGTCACATGGTAACTACTCTTTTAGGCTAGTTTGGGGAGCCAATCATTTTCTTTACCAACATTTCAGTAGAAAAATAAAACCTAAATGGTAAATAAAAATTAACAGGCATTTAGATCACCATCTAGATCTAAATTGGATTGCATCGACTGGAGGTGGGCTGCAGGTATTTTATTTGAAGGAAGGTCTAGGCAAAGAGACTTATAACTCCCCAGCAGACCAGCCACATATACCGACCCCAACGTGCGACCGTATCAGGGCACTAGCTTGTCTTCGGGGGGCCCCATATGGCATGGATACAGCACAGTCAGCCTGAAGTCCTTGAGCCAAGGAGGAGGAGGATGTGGCTTTGTAGGAATGCAATGTGAATTGTGTATGCAGACATTCTGCTTGTGTGTGTCTGTGTGTTGATGCTAGAAATCTTTTTTTTTTTTTTTTAAAGGGTGGGGAGGGGCAGAGGGAGAGGGAGAGAAAGAATCTTAAGCAAGCTCCACGCCCAGCATGGAGCCCATGCAGGGCTCGATCTCACAACTCTGAGATCATGACCGGAGCCAAAATCACAAGTCAGACGCTTCACTGACTGAGCCTCCCAGGCCCCCCTGTTAGGAACCTTTTTACTGAAGTATAACTGATATTCAAAAAAATCTCATATTTAATGTGTACAATTTGACCGGTTTGGACACACATGCACACTCACGAAATCATCATCGCTATCAAGGTAACAGACATATCCATTGTTGCCCAAAGCTTTCTCGTGTGTCTTTGAGGGTTTTTGTTTGTTTGCTTATTTGTTTTCGTGGTAAAGCACTTAACATGAGATCTACCCTCTTCACAAAATTTGAAGTGTGCAATTCAGTATTTTTCGCTGAAGGTGCTATGCTATACAATAGATCTCTAGAATTAATTCATCTTGTATAACCAAAACTTTATGAATACCAACTCCTCATTTCCCCAACTCCTCAGCCCTCGTAATAACCATCATCCCATTCTCAGCTTCCGTGAGTTTGACTATTTTAAGTACCTCATATAAATGGAATCATTCAGTATTTGTCTTTCTGTGACTGACTTATTTCATTTACTGAAATGTCCCCCAGTTTCATCTGTGTTGTCACAAGTAGCAGGATTTCCTTATCTTCAGAGGCTGAATAATATTCCATGGTATGTAAACACCATATTTTCCTTATCTACTCTCCTGTCAGCGAGCCTTTGGGTTAATTATAACATGGCCATTGTGAATAATGCTGCAATGAACACAGGAGTAGAGATAACTCTCCAAGATCATGATTTCAGATTTTTGGGGGTAATTGCTAAATCATATAGTAGTTGTACTTTTAATGTTTTTCAATAGTGGCTACATGATAGTGGCTACATCATTTTACATTCCTACCAAGAGTGTAGGAGTCCAGTTTCTCCACATCCTCACCAATGCTTTTACCTTTTGTCTTCTTGATGATAGCCATTCTAACAACTGTGAGGAGATATATCACTGTGGCTTAGATTTGCATGTCTCTGATGATGAGTGATGTTGATTACGTTTTCATATATCTGTTGGCCGTTTGTATCTTTTTTTTGGAGAAGTGTCTATTCAAGTACTTTGCCCATTTTTTAGTTGCATTATTTGTTTTTTTTTCGCTACCGATTTGTAAGTACCAAAAAGTAAGTAAGTAAGTAAGTTGTTTTGATATCAACCCCTTATCTCATATACAGCTTGCAAATATTCTCTGCCATTCTGTAGGTTGCCTTTTCACTTTGTTAATTGTTTTCTTTTCTATGCAGAAGCTTTTTAGTTTGAAGTCGTCCCACTTGTCTATATTTGTTTTTGTGGCTTGTGCTTTCCGTGGCATAGCTAAGAAATCATTGATGAGACCAATGTCAAGAAATTTTTTCTCTATATTTTTCTTCCAGGATTTTTACAGTTTCAGATCTTTCTCACGTTTAAGTCTTTAATCTATCCACTCTGCTTTAAGAGCAAAAACACCTCATAGTTTTAGTCTGGGATGAAAAGGGGAGAACAACTATTCATGAAAGAGCACGCTGGCTAAGTATGAGTTTTATTTCATGATAATTTTTTTAAAATTCTGAAGCTCTTACAATAGTGCTAATCTTGCATATTTCCAAAAGGACATCGTTAAGCGTTTTAAACTTACAGAATTCCTTATGAATTACAATGAGCAGAAAATTACATTGTAAAGAATCCCTATTACTGTAGGAGAAATGCAATTTCTTTAGGCTCAGCAGATAGCAGCATTGCAATTGTAAGCTTTATAGACAAAGATAGACTGAGGAAGATGGATTGGTTTCGAGAGACACTGAAGAAAGTCTTATCTTAGAATCACACTTATGAAGAGTAATAAAAAACAGAGCTGTTCAGCCCAGATAAGAAATGAAGAAAACGTACAATTTTTGAGTTATTAAATATAATTATATATTTGTTAATAACAGTTTTAACAATATTGATAGTATTTGAGAGAATAAGAGAAAATTAGCTTAAATCAAAGTCTAAAGACTACAGAAAATGAACTTCATTAAACATTAGAAGGGGTTTTAAAAGTGTTTCTTTAAACATCTTAAAAACCTTAAATTTCATGCCTGGAATAATTAAAAATATCTTTATACAGAAAGACTGGAGCAGAGAGAAAGAGAATCTTTCCTTCTTTTCATAAAAACATTTCCACATAAATCAGAACTTTCAGTGGCTAACCAGCTACGTAAAAAAAAAATCATACCTACATATAAAATATGTTTATACATATTATGTATGCATACATGATAAATACACATGTTTGTATATGTTGTATATGTATAGACGTATATATGTATATATAATTACCTTACTTTGGTAAAAATCTAAAACTGAGCTTATGCATAGGTGTGATTCAGTTCTCTGATTTGTCCTAGAACCCAGAAGCCAGAAAAATAGAACTTGACGCTTGTGGAAAAATGAAAATAAATTTGACTCTCACTTCCAATGGTTACATTTCCAAAGAGTTATCATGATAGAAGAATGGGGTTTCTATTCTCTGTTTCTAAGAAAGTCGTTCATAGCTGCCTACTAATGGCATTTGAGGGAGGGACAAAGAGAGAGAGAGGAACCAGCCTGAAGCTTAAACACCGAAATGTTGTGGGCAAAGCCCATGTAAGCAATAATCCACGATGTGAAGAGGAGGGCTGTATTTCTATGCTTACGGATTTCAACTACCTTTTCCCCAACATGAATGAAGTTGCTCTGTATTTAAATACCAATATACTGACAACTTTCAAATTTATGTCAGTACAAATCACTTTCCTGAACTTCAGACTACGGTATCCAAGTGTATACTGAATTCCTATGACCCTGCGATCCCACTTTTAGCTATTTACTCAAGAGAAAAAAGAAAACAAAATATATGTTCACACAAAAGCTTCCATATGAATGTTCTATCAATATTATTCATAAGATAAAAAACAGAAAAAAATTAAATGACCATCAACTGGTGAATTTAAAACAAATCATTATAATTCTGTAACACAGAATACTAATTAACAATGAAGTGGAACATATTAATATATGAAACTACAAGTGAATAAAGTAGCCAAACACAAAACACTCCATATTCTATGACTCCATTTGTATGAAATTCTGAAAAAGGAAAAACTATTTTGATAGAAAGAGATCAGTATTCTGCAGGGCCAGAGTTCAGAGGAGGGGATTAATCAATGCAGAGGAGAATGAAGAGACTGTTCAGGATACTGACACTGTTGATTTGGTAATGACTTCCTAACTATATATAATAATTTAAATTTATCAAACTACATTAAAATATGGGAATTTTATTATATATAACTTATAACTCAATGAAAGTAACACCAAGAAAATCAACATATAAGTTTATACACAATAAATATATATCAATTATATTTAATTATATATTTTTTATTTACAAAATATTGTATATAATCTTCTGCTCTCTGTCATAATTGTTAGTCTAAATAAAACAGGAGTACCTGGGTGGCTCAGTTGTTCGGCGTCTACCTTCGGCTCGGGTCATGATCTCAAGGTCTTGGGATCGAGCCCCACATCAGGCTCCCTGCTTGGCGGGGAGCCTGCTTCTCCCTCTTCCCCTGCTTGTGTTCTCTCTCTCACTGTCTCTCTCTCTCTGTCAAATAAATAAATAAAATCTTAAAAAAAAAAAATTGTTACTCTAGATAAAACAAACACTCCATGACTTTTCATTGGAAAGCTAATGATTTTCACAAGGGTGCTAAAAATAAATCAATGGTGTTAAATTCACGTGGACAGACCAAAGTGCAAGTATTTTTATCTTTCATGAATTAAGCACAATTTATCCCAGTTATATAAGAGTGCATTAGACTTCCATTATAGGTACACTTCCCATCTTAAGAACTTCTCTGACTTAGAAAAATAGCTTTATTATTATTGTCATTGATATCAGAATATCAAATATTTATTATTATTGTCATTGATATCAGAATATCAAATATGAAAGTGTTTTATTCTTCATTTCACATATTGTTTTTATTGAATAAAGAGAGCTTAAGAAATTTCAGAAAATGGAATCATTGATTATGACACAAAATGAATCTAGAGTAGGTATAAGAGGGAGACACTTGAAGTCCACCCAGATTCAGGACAGGAAGCCTACATGTTATGGAGATATTGAAATATTTGATGACATGAACACTTTGGCCAAACTACAGGTCTTAGTTTGGACTCCTATAACAAGATACCACAGACTCATTGGCTTAAACAATGAACATTTATTTTTCGTGGTTCTGGAGGCTCAGAAGTCCAAGATCGAGGTGCTGGAACCTCCTGTGTGTGGCGAGAGTAGATTTCTGGTTTGCAGATGGCCATCTTCTTGCTTCGTCCTTCCTTACATGGCGGAGACAGAGGGCTAGTGCTCTTCCTATAAGGACACAGTCCCACCATGGGGTCTCCACCCCCACGGCATAACTGACTCTCAAAGACCCCACCTTCTGATACCATCACATTAGGCTTTCACCATAGGAATTTGGGAAGGGACACAAACATTCAGACCATACCACTATAATAACTTTGTCAGTTATTAGGAGTTATTAGGAGTCAAACTAGCTCATGTGTCAACAACGCTAAGGGGCTTCGAAACCCTGAATTCTTTTGCTTATTATGGATTCTCATCTACTGTCAGCACATCTACTGTAGACATCAAGACTCAAATCACGGCTGCCAAAGAGCCCAGGTTTCACCCACAGATCACATTGCCTTTATATTTTGCCCACGCTTCATTTATGTGATACAACCGTGAGCGGATGATTTTGTATTTTCATCATCAGACTTAAGATTACTTGATATATGAACCTTATAGGCCAATCTCACTTTTTGAGCACTTTTCAGAGTACTGAAATCTTAACGTGTAAGTTGAAACATTCCTTAATCCTTTTTTAAAAAAAACTACAAGCTGTAATTAATTCCTTTAAATAGGGTTTGGTGCTTCCCGGAAAATAACGGAAAATTTAACAACAGGAGAAATGTTACCCAGAACATGTAATTTCTTTCTTTAAAGTATTTGCAAATAGTCTGTTATATTTTAAGTAGGCAGTTAACAAAGAATCAAGATATTTTCGGTAGCTGAGAATTTTTAGGTTGATTTTTCTTTTTTTTTTTCTTGCATGCCCCAGTACAGGATCAACATAAAAAGACCTGTTGAAAAATAATTCAATTAATCCAAAATTACTATAGTATACCATTATAACCAAGTATATGTAAGTACTAAATAGTACAAAGATTTTTTGTTTTGTTTTACTCCTTGGTATTACTTCATTCAAGATATGTTTCTTTAAAAATACTGTCAAACTTTAGTGAAATAAAGAATAACTGCCATTTTATAACTGAGATGTGGAGAATTGCCTTCAAATCTGGTATTTTCTCCCTCATATTAAGGTTTTTTTCCCCCTAAACACCCAAGAAACTTTATAGACCATATTGATTCTTGTGTGTTAAGTTAAAGCCATTGGTGATCATTTTTACTCATATAAACCGTGCTATCCTCCTCATTTTTCCTATTCCTAAGCATGTAGTTTCAGACAAAATAACTGAGATACAGTGGCCTGAATATAGAAAGACAGAAATAGATAAAGTAATAGTTTGGCGTTGCCCGTGTCTGTTTATATTCATGGTACAATCATATGGTTCCTAGAACCACCTGGGCTCCCAATAAATATTTTGTAAATGAATGAATGACTGGATATTGACATTAGCCACTTAATTTCTATCTGAATGATCAACACTTAGTGTTCCCAAAGATTCTGAAGTTCTCCAGCCTCTTCTCACACCTGCACCTGAGTTGACTGACAGACTGAATTCATTATTATCAAAACTTAACATCTTGCACCCTGTGTATTTCATGTATGTGAGTAGATAACTTTGTAAGAATAGAGAAATCACAAAGTAAGCAGTGCTATGAAACCATTGTTTATATCTAAGAGGA
This sequence comes from Potos flavus, assembly GCA_028534135.1. Classification (NCBI taxonomy): domain Eukaryota; kingdom Metazoa; phylum Chordata; class Mammalia; order Carnivora; family Procyonidae; genus Potos; species Potos flavus. The sequence continues at coordinate 4,355,473 of CM052889.1, forward strand.
CAAATCTAAACAAAACCGTTTTCCAGGAATATCCAATCTATAAAAAGCCCGAAGGATTACTATTGCCAGAAAGAAAAAAACATGATTTCTGTAAGCTGGAGGTCATGAACACCTTACATGAAAAAAATAAATAAATAAAATAAATAAAATAAAAATAAATAAAAATAAAAATAAAAAAAAAGAACACCTTACATGGATTCTTAGGGGACCAAGTCAACAGGATGGATAGATGTTTGTTTTGGTGATGCCGAAATTATTTTTAAAATTTGTGTCACTTAATATTAATACGATTTATTTACTATTTAAGCATTAATAATAGCATTCACATTCATGGAATATTCTTAGATACTGTATTTGGATTATCTCCTATTTAGAACATATGTGCTGAAAAAAATATGTGTATCATTTGATGAACTCGATTGCAAATTGAAAGAGAACACATCTAAAAACCAAGCTGGGGTTTCGATGTTGAGCGGTGACACGAGGGCCACACCCAGCACAAGCAGCTGAGACAAATATATATGTTGTCCTCCTAGAGTCTTCCTAAAACTTCAATGCAGTATAAAGAAACTTTTACAGAATCGACCAACACGTGAGAAAAAAACTTTGGAGACTTCAGCTTACCAATAAGCAGAACATCTGACGGTTAATGACCAGAAGTTGCGTGTGTTATAATAACACGTACGGTGACTGAGTGTTTTCTGGAGTTAATTTTTGAATGTCGTTTTATCCCTATTGTAGAAGCAAGGGAGTGACAGAAGACTTGCTCTGAATTTAGTCAGTGGCTTCAAATAGAAAAGGCCGGGACATGACTTGAGTGATTTTTCTGTCAAATAATCAGCTTCGGTTTTAGTGTTCAGCATGAATACTTCCCGACATCACATCTCACTCACCGTTCTTAATGAATCATGCCACGCGGTGTTTTGATAGAACGTAATAAATTATAGAGTGTGGCTTCTGGCCAACAAAAAAATTGCCTTTACTTATTTTAAGACACCATCATTAGTACATCCTTCTGGATATTATTTATCCACCGCCCACTGCCGAGCCCTTAATCACAGTGTTTTTACGTTTCCCGTTCTTGGAATGAGAGAAAAAAAAAAAAAAAGTCAATTCAAGGTTTACAGAGAATGCTCTGCTGTCATGAGGCATTTACCCCTTTATTTTTCAGGGCACATTTTGTTATCACTGTGTAACACCAACAGAAGTGTTTGTATTTCATTTTCAATTAGTATTTGCTACGTCCCATTGTGTACTTGGCCGCTCAAAGCACAACAAAGATGGTACTCCAACTAAGAGTTTAAGTTCAAGTGTGAGGAAGGCACTTCCCGCCGCCCACCGCCCTGCCGGGTCTCCGGTAGGTGAAGGTAGTAACGATCTTGTGTTCTTTCTTGGAGAGATGTGGGAGAGTTTGTTCTTCCCCCAAAGCCCCCACGTGTGTCTAGGCTAGTCCTCGCGGGATCCCGGCAGGTGTCTTCCTCCGGACCGCGCGGCCCAAAGGACCGACGCCAACTAACGTGTGACACACCAAGTTAAGACCAACGACAGTGAAACTGAGCCTCCAATTACCCATTCCCTTGTGTATCAAAAACGCTTGCTACACTCGGCCCCCATCCACACAAGGGCGTGGCTGGTTTTACCCTGAGCTACATTTAACAATTTTCCCCATTGACTTAATCTCTTAATCTCTCTGCGCTGGCCCTCTCTCTCTCGCGGTTGTCTCCTGTCTGCTTTTGTATTTGATTTGTTGATCTCTCCAATTTGTCCTCCATGCAGAAATTCCTGCCGGTTGCAGTGCTGTTTATCTTGCCCCCGCGGCCCTCGTCGGACAGTGGTTATCTTTACAGATATTCTGGAAAAGCAGAAAGGGCTTTACATGAATACTATGCTGTATGTCTATAGCTCCTTTAGGTGTTTCCAAATCTTTTTTTGCATGCATCAGACCATTATACTCTCCACGCCGCCCTGAGGTAACTCCCTAGACCTCTAGATTTGTAAGTGAAATAAGCAGCAAACAAGACAAGCCTTATTTTAAATATGCCTATGACCTGAGAAGGGCTCTTTTGTTCCCCAGAAATGGGTGTCCCTCCAGGAGAGATGACTTAATGGAAGTGCTCTGCGGTCAGCTTGCCACAAACTTGACTTTTCCTCTCCGCCCTTTCTGTTGAATCATAGGACACCACGCCCTTGCACAAAATGATCTATTGCCTTGTTACGAGAATGGTGGTCTGAAAGCGGGGCTGATTTTTGTGAATTAATAAATTGATGAGACACTAAGAAGATTAGATTATAGTTCCAGAAAAGGTGACCTTGGGCCACAGGGCAGCAAGAATTGTCATGAAGGCTAGAGAAAACATTCCCAAATGAAAGGCAGCAATGTTAAACCCGTTAAAAAGGAAAAGCAAAAGGAGCGCAAGATAGAGTCACAGGAAACCGCATTGTCTATACATCGCTACTCTGTTTATTTTAAACACAGAAGGTTGTTTCTTCTAATTTTTCCCCTCCTATTTTGGGGCATTCCCTCACTTGCAACTTCTGTAAAAGGAACACAGTCTGGGTAAAAGGTAAAATGGAAATCGTTCCTTGATATGAAAGCACGATCTGCTGCTTCAGTGTTTTTTGTTTTTTTTTTTTTTAAAGCATCTCTGCAATTAATCTGCAGGTATAAACCTAATGTGATAGACCAACACTGTGGATAATTGAGTGTGTGGACTACAAGGAGGGAAAACTTACGTAAACATGAATTAACACATGAACCAATGCTAGCTATGCAGAAAGTCAGAACAAAATGATCCTTATTTTGGGGGGAGAAAGCATTTGGCAAAAAGTAGATGACAGGAAGAATTTCTAGGTTTAAATTGTAAAAATGTAACTCTTTTCTATGATGATCTATGGCAAGTTACTTCCTATTTCTTTTTTTTTTTTTTTTTAAGATTTTATTCATTTATTTGACAGAGAGATCACAAGTAGGCGGGGGTGGGGGATAGGGGGGTGGGGGGGTGGGAAGCAGGACTCCTGCTGAGCAGAGAGCCCGTTGGGCTTGATCCCAGGACCCTGAGATCATGACCTGAGCTGAAGGCAGCTGCTAAACCGACTGAGCCACCCAGGCGCCCGTTACTTCCTATTTCTTAAAGACCTAAATAATATTTTAAGAATGTTACATATTTCTCTCTTCCTCATCTGAATATGGGACTCAGCTTGGCACTTGGGTTTCCCTGTGGTAAGAAAGAAGGTCATTGTCATTCCCAATACCCAAAGGCAGGATAGACCTACTGTCTCTTTCATTGGCCCTGGGTGGTGGGAGATGCTTTAGGTTCACTGACTCTCCAGAATCTTTAGTCGTGGGGAGGCTAAGAGGCCCAAGGGAGGAAACCCCTGTAATTTCCACTCATGCTCTATTCTCTCCATCAGTTACTTGGGCAGATTTTAACAGTTCAAAGTGTTTTCAGAATAATCATCTATGTTGCCTTTCACCTTTTCAAGGGATGATAATGAACTCAAAGATTTATGGAAATGATGTAGTTTTAGAATAAAGGTGAGGTGAGGTTTGGAGGGGTGAGGTCCAGATCCGACAGCCAAGAAAGAATTCTTGAAACGTCTGAGGTGCAAAATGGTGGTTTATTAAAGCACAGGGACAGGACCCATGGACAGAAAGAGCTGTTGCCTGGGGTTTGTGAGGGGTGACTGATTCTATACTATGGGGTTGGGGAGGTAAGGGAGGTTTCGTATGTTAAATGAGACTCACCGGCCCCTGGGTGGCTCAGGGGGTTAAAGCCTCCTCCTTCCACTCAGGTCATGATCTCAGGGTCCTGGGATCGAGCTCCGCATCGGGCTCTCTGCTCATCGGGGAGCCTGCTTCCCCCTCTCCTTCTGCCTGCTTCTCTACCTACTTGTGATCTCTCTCTCTCTGTCAAATAAATAAATAAAATCTTAAAAAAAAAAAAAAAGACTCACAGAATACCAGAGGCCTTGCAGTTTTCAAGTGAAGGCTGATTTTCCCTCTAGCAAGGCATTAACAGTAAGACACTTGGGAGTTTCTTAGAGGAATGTCACACGTGTCCCACCCAGCAGTGGGAGTGGTGGGGGGAGTTGCAGGGTGTCAGTTTCTGCTTTGTCCTCAGCTAGCCTTCTGCCCCCTCATCAGAAATATCTAAGATTATTAATATTATTTGGCATTTGATCATGTTTAAATAGATGTGCTATGGACTAAATATGTTGTTTCTCCAAAATTTATATATTGAAGCCTCAATCCCCAATGTGGTGGTATTTGGAGATGGGGCCTGTAAGAGGCGATTAGAACCTGAGGATAGAGCCCACACGGATAAGAATGCCCTTAGAAGAAGAGCACTGAGAGAGATGATCCTTCTCTGACCCCGCTAGGTGAGGGTACAAGGAGATGGTTGTCTGCGTGCCAGGGAGAGAGCCCTCACTGGACAGTGGATCCGCCAGCGACTTGATCCTGGACTTCCAGATTCCAGAACCGTGAAAAGCAACTGTTTATTTTTCAAACCATCTAGGCTATGGTAATTTGTTATAGAAGCCCAAACTAAGACAATATGGAAAAATATTCATTGAGCATCTGCCATATGTCCAATATTTAGACATGATGGTAACAAAATAAACACTAAGATCCATGAAGAATCTTACAAATTAGGGAGAAGATAATGGATATTAGTGAAACAAATAATTATTCTGCAAACACAATAACCTCAAAATCAGGTAAATGCTCAAAGAAACATTACCGGGTGTCCTGGGAACGTGTAAATTGGTCACGTGTTGGGGAAGGAGCGACTGGAGGTGGAGACTGAGTCAGTCAGGGATGGGGAAGTGGAAACAAAGAGAAAACACAAGTGAAGTTCATCCAGGATCTACAAAAGGTCAAGGTCAAGGTGGGAAAGGGGCTCAAGGATTCTGGCAGATAGAACAGCACATGCAAAAACTTGCAAATGGGAAAGAACAAGGCATTTTGGAGAAACTTTAAAAAAAAAAATAAAAGGCCTATATTTTGGTGAGGACAAGGTCCTGGCAGCAGGTGGTCTGAGCTGAGGACAGACAAGGGGCAGCAGCAGAACACACAAGGGTTCATAGCCATGCTCCACGTTTCTAACCTGCTGTTTAAATACCTCTGGAATCCTGTCCATTTGCTACATTAGGGAGAGAATATTTAGGAGGAAGCATTGTTTGAGTTTTTCTTCTACAGTTTTAACTACCTCAGAAGTCTGTTCTTTAGTCGTAAAATAAAAAGAAAATTATTTTTATGCCTTTCATGAGTAACATGTGGTTTTTCTACTACGTAGAAGTTCGCATACAAGTTTAAAGGATGGAAGGTACGTCTGGAGGACGGAATAGGATTCCTACTGTATCTGTGACACAAACGCAACATTTTGGCTCTTTAACAGATGGAAATTTTTTTAAAGTCTACCCAATAGCTGTTTTAATTGATTGCCTGATTGATGTGTGTGCAGCTGGACTGGGTTTGTACATGACCTTGCTACTTCGTAGTTGCACGTTTCTAAATGGCATTGCCTTTGTTTGTGGCCCGGTTACTAAACAATCAAGACAAATTAGTCTCTGAATAACATCTCAATCCACTTTTACTCACACAGTTTTGCTGTAAGAGTGATGATTTC
>CM052889.1:4361602-4384372 GCA_028534135.1 Potos flavus
TGCCTTGAGCCCGAGCCATCCCTGTGTCACTCTTGGATTCTTGCTGGCGATGGCCAGTGACTCTTCTTGAGTCCCCATTGCTGCAGGCTGCAGGGATGATGTGAAGGACGGTCCTCCTCCCAAATGTTAGCAGGAAAAATGCCAAGTCTTCAGGGACCTTAGATGACCAACCTTCTCAGCTAGTTTCATCATTTGTCCTCAGCTCATCCTGGCACATGACCCTTAGGCATGAGATCCCTTCTCAGAGGAGCAAACTCTTGGCTTCCCTGAGAACTATTCACGCTTGTTCTCAATGGCAGAGAGCAACTGATCGCTTAGCTGTTAGGAGGGCCTCGGGATCTAAAGTAGTGAGTTGGCTCTCAGAGCTGTAGTTACGTCAGGTCCTTGACTTTTGAAAGCTCACAAGGAGCACTAACTTCTGTTTCCCCTTTCATTCCTGCCACAGGCTCCCCTTCCTGAGTCAGGGGATTTCAAAGTCTAGGTGGGCAAGGAAAAGTGTGATGAGCAAAGCAAATAGACGGCAGAAATAACAGACTGTCCATCCATTAATTCTTCCCATTACCTCTGTGCTTCACTAGCAAGCAAGGAGCGGAAAGTGAAGTCACTTATGTCTAGACCGGCACAAGGGGAAAAGCTAGAATTGCTGCTATTGCAAAGCCCGTGGGAATTGCAAACACGATGAACAAACAAGGATTTACAATAACACAAGTTAGGCTGTTTTTGAGCGCTTTAAAAAATTTTTTTCCTGAAACATTTCATTAAAAATAACCAGAACAATTTGCTTGGTTACAAAGGTGAAAAGAAAAAAAACAAAAACAAAAACAAAAAAACAAAGGTGAAAAGAATGCATCACACATTTACAATGACAGATGTTTAGCATAAATATACATAGGTATGCGTTTTCTCAGGCTTATTTCAAATGCTTAAACCATATATAGATTAATACATGGAAGGTTTTCGGTGACCTTGGGTATCTAAATTCTAAGGGTGCTGATGAAATAGTTAAGTGTCTAATTTTAAGGTTCATTAATTTTGTTATATGTATTTAATTAACATATTATACAAGTGGCATATTAATTTAAATATATGACATACATTATATATGTCATATATTTGTAAGGTATATGACATATCTTAACATAAAATAATTTCATGCAAGCTATTCATAGGCATCCATAGCATCATTGTGAGTAATTGAACACATTTTTCTCAGAGTACATTTTCTTCCATCCCATCTAAATTGTTTGATTTACAGCACTTTTTCAATTTGTGTATGATGTTATTGCCGGGTGTTTTGACGTCTAGACACAACACCCACTAGGATAGAGGAAGTTTATGCAATAGTGCTACTTACTGTTCTATTTGTAAAATTAATCTTTGCTAGTTTACCACTGAACTATCATGCCAAGAATAAAAAACAAATAAAACTAGTTAGAGTTCTTTGTCCTGCCATTCTATCAGCAGTCCTACGTGAGCGCCTGAAACGACCAGGTATTGGTGCCATTTCAAATTGTATCTTCTCTAAATAGTACTTTCGTCTTCTTCAAAATGAAAGATATATATGCAAATTTGAGAAAATTCTAAAACCTTTTAAGAACTTTCTTTCTTCAGTATAATTAAAGAAATGGTAATCATTATATTAGTCTTCCAGGGCTCTTGGAGCTAAGCACTACGGACTGGGAGGGGTAACAACAGAATTGTATTTTCTCACACCTCTGGAGGCTGAAAGTCTCACCTCAAGGTGTCGTCAGGATTGGTTTCTTCCAGGGTTTCTCTCTGGATGCTAGGTGGCCCCCTCCCTCTGTCTTTACATGGTCTTCCCACTCTGTGTCTGTGTCCTAAGCTCTTCTTACAAGGACACCAGTTGCATCACAGCCCACCTGAACCACCTAATTTTAGTCATTACTTCTTTAGAGATCCTGCTTCAAGTATTATCATACTCCGAAGTACTCAAGGTTAGTACTTCAACACATGATTTTGGGAAGGGAACACAATTCAGCCGAAAAGATATAGGAATTACTATAAAACGATCAAATTCCAATAGTACATGAGAGGAAAAGCTTAAGCACTTAGAAGAATATAAACTCATGGATAATATTAAAATAGACACAGTGTCAATTTAAGGTTGGATTGACGATCTTAACGTGTGCTGCTATAAAACTAAACCCTCCCTTGTTATTTTAATGTGATCTAGATATATTTAAATTTAGAAATTTTGAAGTTTTAAATTCTAGAGCTTCTAATATGGAGAATTTCAGTATCAAGAAAAAAAGAAGGAAAAGTGAGAACAGTTTACCCAAATTATAAGTAAGTAATTACAATTGCTTTAAACATATATCAAACTTATTGCCAGAAATGTTTACACTGCTACTTTGATTACTAAAGTTATGTAAATATTTTAGTAAGTCATATTTAAATAAACGCCTTTATTAAAGGCCATTGTAGAATCTATTATATACTTCACAGGGAAAACATGAGCAAACTTTTTATAGTAAAGCAACAAATTATGTTAGAGGTCAATACAGGAATATATGTTTATAAAAAAATATACAATGCATTTATTTATCCAGGAAAAATGCTTTAAAATACACATGAATTAACAGAATCTTGCTGGAATCTATGAATAACACATAAATAAGAGATTTATAGTCAATGGAAAATAAATTTTAAGCAAGTTTTATTTGAATATAATAATGGAAATTGAGTGAAATGTAAAAATTGTAGCTTCATATCATTTTTCTATAAATTCACTGTGAATTTATGCATTACTGCATTAATATTTCCTCAAAAATGTAATCTAGGGAGCAGAAACAAAATCATGATGGCAAATATCATTATCTTGAATATGATGTTCATAATTCCTATTTATTTTTCTTCTTATATTTTATTATGAACATTTTCAAACAAGCATAAATATTAAAATGATTTTACAGTGAATGCCCATATACCAACCATCTATATTTTACAATTACTCTTTTCCTAAAATTTGCTTTATCATATATGTATCCAAGTATACAACCCTCTATCCACTTATTGACTTCTTATATTTTCTGATGCATTTCAAAGTAAGTTGCAGGCTTTAGTTCACCCCCTAAATAATTTTTAGCAAGCATATAATCTAGGGTTCAATATGTACTTACACTTTTTTTTTCCTTTTGAGGGGAAAAGCAATAAAATGCACAAAGTTTAAATTTACCTTTTGATGAATTGTGATGATATATATACCTGTGTAACTCAAGCCCTTATTCAGATAAACATCATCCCCACAGGGGCACCCGGCTGACTCAGTAGGTAGAGTGTGTGATCTTGATCTCAGGGTTGTAATTTCAAATCCCACATGAGTGTAGAGATTACATAACAATAAAATCTTCAATAAAGATAAAAAAGAAAAAAATACGTTAAAAAAAAAAAGAGAAAACATCTCTATCACCCCAGAAAGCTACTTTTAGTCAATGTCCACACTCATCCACCCAGATTCAGGTTCTTTTTCTACCATAAATTAGTGACACTTATTATAGAACTTTGCATAAACAAAAGTATGTGGTACGCATACCATAGATTTATGAGGCTTCTATTACTTACCAAAATATTGTTGACATTTATTCATGTTGTGGTTTATTTCTTCTTCCTGTATAGTGCAGTTCCATAGTATGATGTATCACATTGTGTTTACTCATCCTACCATTGATGGACTCTTTTTTTTTTTTTTAACATTTTACTTATTTACGAGAGAGACAGAGAGAGAGAGCACAAACAGGGGAGGGAGGTACAGAGGGAGAGGGAGCCCACTGAGCAGGGAGTCCAACAATGAAACGCCCACCCGGCTCCATCCCAGGACCCTGAGATCATGACCTTAGCCAAAGGCAGATGCTCAACCACCAGAGACACCCAGACGTCCCCACTGATGGAATCTTGACTGCTCTACTTTGGGGACATTATGAATAAATATGCCATACATTTTCTCCTACAAGTTTTTTGTGGATATATGTTTTTGTTTTTTTCTTTTTAAAACACCTACCAATTTATTTGCTGGGTGTTTTCCCGCATTTAAAAATATAGCTTGAATATATTGAAATATTTAGGGTTTTGCATTTTTAAACTTTAAATAAGTGGTAACACACTGTCAGTATCATTTTGAGAACTGATTCATTTACCTAATGGCAAGGCCTGCAGGCCAAATTTGTCCTGGTCCTGTTTGGGGGGGGAGACGGTCACTGTCATTCATTCCCTTACTGTCTGTGGTTTCTTCCTCACCACTGCACCAAAGCAGAGTCAGGAAGTTGTGGCAGAGACTTTAAGGCTCATAAAGTCTAAAATATTTACTATGTTTCCCTTTATGGGACAAAGTTGTTGTCAGCATTGTATTCTGCTGTATGATATAACAAATAGTGCTTCTATGTATACCTCTATTAGCAGAACCTCCTTGGATAATCTGGATATTTATTTTTTATTCAATTATATGATGTTTAAATATCTTCTCCCTTCTCAAAACTGGCTATTCATTTTACTTATGATGGCTGGTCAGGGGCCTGGAAAAAGAGGGCATGGCAGATCCTAGATGAGGGAGTCTGGAGTGAGGACATGTGGTGGACAGGGGGGAGTGAGCATCAGTGTGAGGGGTTTTGTATCACCTGCCCTATGCAGTACCCGCTGGAGAGTATACCCTTTGGGAGAGTCGTGAACAGCTAAGCAGACACAGTGACTCAGCCAGGTGACATCGTCCAGCCTTCCCCATCAACCTCCCCCCGAGCTAGAAGATGGAATGGACCGGCCATGATGGGAAGCTCACCCCTGCAGCCTCTGAACGTCCACAGCCAACAGTAAGCAATATTCCTCAAGAATCCCAACCAGCTTCCTCAAAGAAAGCTGGTTATTTGGTCCCCTTCCTTCCATCCTAGAAAAACTGATGGTTCATCATCAGAGGAATAAACATTTATCCTCAGTACAGTTTTGACTTTCCTGCCCACAGAGCCTTAGCCAGTACCACTTACTGAAGGCTGGCAGTGTCTGATCCACAGGCATGAAAAGCCACATGATGTGATCTGCTCAGGGCACACCCTTCAGAGAGAAGGATGTGAGCAAGTGGGCTCGTGATCACAGGAATCACTGATCACATCACGTGCTACACCCTCGGGATGCAGCTCGCTGGGAAAGCATTGGCCTGGCAGTTGAAGGCACACCTACCACGCCATCTCGGATGCGGCACCACGATCTAGGATGCGGCATATACAGTAAAGCCAAGATGCCTGTATGAGACAACACTGGAAGAAATTCTGGTCCCAGATCTCACTATCACACAGAGTATACTGACCACAGTGTTCCTTCTGAGTCATGTTGCCACCAGCCAGCACCTGAGTAGGAGGAAGGGTCCAGAACCAGGTGAATCTTCTCCAGTGTAAAACCTTCTAATGGGGGACCTGCGTTTCAAGGCCCCACATCAACCAGTTTTTCAGATCTGTCCTGCAGTCCAAAGTTCTTTCTAATTTTCCTTTCTTCCTTCCCATTTTTGCTTTAGAGATGTCTGACCTGCATTCCACCTTGAATCTCTACACACCTGTACCAGCTACCTCTCCCACTGACTGGAATTTACCAAAGCTAACCCAGCTCTCTTTTGGTTGGTGTTTTCCTGATTATGTATGTCTTTAAATTTTAAATATATCTTTTGTTCATTTTTTAAGATTTTTTTTTTTTTTTAAGATTTATTCATTTATTTATTTGTCAGAGAGAGAGAGAGAGCACAAGCAGGGGAAGCAGCAGGCAGAGGGAGAAGCAGGCTTCTGGCTGAGCAAGGAGCCCGATGCGGGACTTGATCCCAGGACCCCAGGATCATGACCTGAGCTGAAGGCAGAGAGATGTTTAACCAACTGAGCCACCCAGGTGTCCCTAGATATATCTTTTAAACTACATATAATTTGACCCTTTAAAATCCAATATGAAAAATCTTTATTTGTATATGTTCAATAAGAGTTTAATCAATTTACATTAACTGGTTTCCTGATATAATTTATTTTCTGTATATATATATATTTTTTTTTGTCACTTTCATTTACAAAGATTTTTCTCTTTTCTGCTTAGTCTCATTTCCTGTTTTCTATTTGACTATTCAAGCTTTTGTATTCACTTTGCCTTCTATTGATATGAAAATTTTATTTACATTATGTATTGTATTTTTTATTTGTTTATATTTATATACATACATTTTAGTTTTAATCACTTAGATGGTTTTTGGCGGATATCATCACATAAAAGTTTCTATCATCGGAAGTTCTTTGGGTTTGATTCTACCTTTTAATGTGGCTGCTGATCAGAGTTATTGGAGCATTGACTCTTTATGTGAGTTATAATTTAGACTGTGGCTTCGTTTTCGGTACGGTTTATGTGTGAGGCACTCGGCGGCCTGGACTGAAAGCCTGTACCACCAAATTGGTTTCATCACATTACTTCAGAGATATTATCAATGTGAGCTTGATTTTTGTGTTAATTATTCAGCTTAGGGTTTCCTTAATCACATTGGTAATGAATTTTAAAAATAGCAAATTAAAAAAAATTCAGATTTAACGGACTAGAACATTTGATCTATTTAATAGTTTAAATAGTCCATGTCTCAAATATAAATGCATTTTATGCCTGTGGCTGAGCACTCAAAAAACAAGACTTTGTTTCCTTGTATAACCCCAGTGTCAACTCACAGGCTTTCTTAGCAGGTGTGTTCAACATCACTGCACTGGTTTTCTGATACTCGTTTTCACAGAGAACAAGTGTTTTTTAATGTTTTCTTTCAACTCCTGACCTCACGTGAACCCAAGACCTCTTTTCATGTCATAGCAGATGATAACAATCAGCATTTTAGAGAACTAGGAATGAACCCGATGTGCAGACATGCACACACACACACACACACACACACGCTCGTGCCTGTATTCCACATGCACATGCATGCACATGCACACGCACACGCGCGCACACACACACACACGCACACGCCTGTATTCCACAACCCCATACTTCCACTCCATCAGCTTTCCTCTTCTCTATGAGTTTTCTCTTTAGTCTGACTCCAGAAAATGCTTTTTTCCCCTTCGTTTTGAGCTTGTGCATCTAATGCAAAGCGTGTGTTTGCCGCATATCGTACGGCAGTTCTATATTTTTAACGCAGGAGGAATTTTTGTTATTTCCTGTCCTTCGTTATTTATTTCAAGACTTGGTATGAGTTTTGTTGTTGTTGTTACATCACACCCTGAGAAAAGCAAAACTGAAGAGTTTTTATTTTCTTACTGAAGGTACTTACATCATTCCACTCTCCAAATGATTTGAGGTAATTTAGAGCAAAGCTCATGCGCAGGAACGTGAACATATTAAAAATTAAATGGAAGCAGAAATTTCAATCAAGGAAAGAAAGAGAAACTAAATATGCTTCAGGTAAAGGTTAATTTAGTTGCCCTGGTAAACATGAAATGTGACTCTAAGATCCTCCACAGATAGAGCAGAATGAGAGGCTCCAGGAGGGGCCCAAACCTCATCGGGAAGGAAATGGCACACCTTTTTCTCCAGAAACACTGCCCTTTTGCTGGCTGCACTGGGTTGCATGGATGTCATGAGGTGATGCAATGGGGACTGAGCCAGACTGCCATTTACAGATAATGAATTCGCAGAGTAATCCAGCAAAAAAGAGTGTAGAATTTTGACCCAGACAGATACAGTTCCAAATCCAGACGATGATCTTCATTTATTTTTAAAACTTAGGTAAGTTTCTTGAACATTCAGACTCCCAGTTTCTTCCTCAGTAAACTGGGGACATTATCACCTCCATTTTGTGAATACTTGATGATTAGGGTTAATGGAGGACACAGATGGTGTTGGAGGTTCCACAAAATTCTCCACAACCTTGGAACAAAGACCCTCTGTGAGCTGTGGGCAGAGAAGCCTACTGACCACAATGATGCGGATGGTTGGGGGACACGAAAGTGAGGATCGGTTGTGTCCCCGATTTTCCCTAAAGCCCAGTAGCAGTTTTCAGTATGAAGACTTAAGCTAGGCCTAAAACTGGAGTTTGGAACTCACAGCTTTATTGGAAGAACATGTTGCAAATGTACCATACCAGGTAGAAATACACGTTTGGTAAAATCAACACGAATCCCTGAAGAGTAAAGAAGACTTTCTTTTCCACCTAAAAAATAATGATAATGACAATGGTTAATGACAATGGTTGTATAACTTCTCAGAAATGATAAATAGTGAGTAAAAATAGGTACAGAGATCTGATTTATAGCCACTCCCTCTCTATGGAATTATGTTTGTGTTCACTGACATGACCTTTATGTGCTCTAAAATTTTATTGATTTAGTCATGTTATTCAGAGGAAGACATATAAAAAAGTTATGTCATTGGTAATTCTTACATCCATACAAGGATTATGGGAATAGATTGCTCATTGGTATGTGACAATGAAACAGGTAACGCAAATAATTGCTTAAAAACTGCATTATATCTAGGATACACCATCCGAGTTGAAGTACTGTAATTGATTCCCTTGTTTGACTAGTTTTGATAAAATGAATACAAAACCTCAAATTTTACTACCAATTAGACTTCTTGGAATTTAAAGAAATATAAGCTTCAAAAATACATGCATGTGGATTCAAGTTATTTATAATATAAAATAACTGCAAACAAATTAAATGCCCGACACTAAAGGATTGTTTGAAAATATTGTCTTTCCTAAATTAATATATTAAAAAATTGAGCTCTCGTTCAAGTCCTAACGATTAACATTTCTATCACCATGATTATTGTTTTAGTTCTTGTTTTCCCACCAGAAAAAAAAACATAAAGCTCACCTGGAGAAAAATATGCAAGACTGATCAATAAAATCTTGAAGAAGAGAAGAATAAATGCAGAAAAGTTTGCCATACCATGTAGCCAAAGATATGATAATACACTTCTAATTAATAAGAGCATCTTCATTTTTTAAAAATTTTTAATTTTTTAAAAAAGGTTTTTATTTATTTATTTAACAGAGAGAGAGAGAGAGAGAGATCACAAGCAGGCAGAGAGAGAGGGGGAAGCAGGCTCCCTGCTGAGCAGAGAGCCCGATGCGGGGCTCGATCCCAGGACCCTGAGATCATGACCTGAGCTGAAGGCAGAGGCTTAATCCACTGAGCCACCCAGGCGCCCTTCTTAAATTTTTTAAAAGACTTTATTTATTTGAGAGAGAGAGGATGCAAGAGAGAGAGAGAGAGAGAGAGAGAGAGAGGGCGAGAGAGCAGGAGCAGGGGGAGGGGGCAGAGGCAGAAGGAGGGTCAGAGGCAGAAGGAGAAGCAAACTCCCCACTGAGCAGGGAGCCTGACCCGGGGCTTGATCCCAGGATCCTGGGATGATAACCTGAGTTGATGTCAGACGCTTAACTGACTGAGCCCCCCAGGCGCCCCTAAACAAGAGCATCTTCATAGAGAGAGAGCAACACCTGAGTGCAGTAGAGAATCTAGGCATAATAGCATGCAGTAGTCCTAGAACCCCCTAGGCAGGCAATGTGCTCTTTTCTGGGATTAAAGAATGTGCAAAAGCAGCGAGGGAAAGCAGGTATTCATCAGATAATCTTCACAGCAAATACAAATTTGTAATTTTGCCAGGTATAATGTAGGAGATGCACACAGTATGAACTCTAATAGAGGATTTGACTAATCAGAGAGTAAGAGTCTTTTTTTTTTTTTTTTTTTTGAGGGTCTTGATTTAATAAATGATACCTTTTGCAGGACCGCAAAAAAGAACAAAGAGAAGAAGCAGCTTTCAAGGGAGAGGAAACCACAAGCAAACCGGGGCCTGGTGCGGAGAGGAACAGGCAGCATGAAGATGGAAGGAGGAGCT
Source organism: Potos flavus (assembly GCA_028534135.1). Lineage (NCBI taxonomy): Eukaryota > Metazoa > Chordata > Mammalia > Carnivora > Procyonidae > Potos > Potos flavus. The sequence continues at coordinate 4,371,467 of CM052889.1, forward strand.
AAGCTTTGGGTGAACCCTGAGCAGGAGGACAGCTGCGAGTGAGCCAGGAAGTGGAACACAAAACCACTCCCTTAGCATCTGTAGATAAAGACTTGGTCTTATTGTCAAAGAAATGTTCCTCACTGAAAGCTTTCTGCTAGCAAAGCTGAGAACGACAATTTGAGATGTGTATTTGGGAAAGAAAGATGCTTTCGGCTGCCCAAGGGTCATGGAGCGTTTTTGAGATGGAGGCGAGAGGGCAGTTATTTGGGGCGAGATGCTGAAAGGCTGGAAGTTTGGGGGAGGGCCCTAAGGGAGAGTGGAGGTGACCTAGTACCCGACGGAAATGGCAGCTTGGGAAATCAGCGGGGGACCTCCTCAGTTTGCAGGCCAGAAAACAGAAGCCACTTAGGATATTTGAAACCTGTATGTAATACAAAGAATTGATTCAAAGCTATTAATAGCGCTGATGGAGGAGTTTAGAGGAAGGGCTGGAGGAGGACAATAGATCACGGAAGACGCTGCACTTCCCTGTTGGAGCCGCGTGGCCCCAGAAACGCTCCCCAGTCCGCACTGGGACTCACCACCGGGGCTGCTCTGGGGGGCTGGACAAAGCAGGACGCGTGGCTTCTTCCGTCCCCCACTTTCCAAGTGCCCGCCCAGCCTCCCCAGACAGAGCCTCTGAGGAAGCCAGGTGACAGAGGGCCTGGGGAGGGACAGTGGAGAGCCCCGCCTGAGGAAACCCCAGAAACACCACTAACCAGGAAACTGGGTGTTTTAAAGTGGTAACTAAGAAAAAGCCAAATCCTAATATTATATCACATGACAAAAGAATTCCAACTGGGTCAAGACCTAAATGCAAAGGAAACTTAAGGGAAGTATTTTAAGATATGAGAGAATATGCATGTGTATCATCCTGAGATGGAGGACAGACTTTCTGAGTATAACTCAGCATTAAAGCCATAAATATATAGAATATTATCTGCAATATACAAATGGTACCTAAGAAATCAAAAGGAAATAATGAAACAACATTTAAAAAATGTCAGTAGGCCTTCAGAATACACACTCTCTAGAGGCATGTTGACTTGGCTAAAACTGAAAATAAATGTAAAGAAATAATTACAAATGTAATATATTTCTCATTGACTAGTAACAGTGAAAAATAATTACAAAGAAAGAGTAGGACATTCAGCAGCAGTGAAAATCATCAACTTGGCAGTGTTCATCACACTAAGAAGTGTGTACTTCTATGAGCAACAAAGTGTCCTTGAATGAGTAACACAACTACATTGCTTACAAAGCAAAATAATGAACAAAGAATAATAATAAAATAAAAGTAATCATGAAGAGAATGACAACACATGGTGTCATTCGTCCTGAAGGATGACGTTTGGAGGTATAGACAGTGAGCTTGTGTGTTTGCGGGCATCTGGGTCATAAACCCCGCTGCCTCCTCGCCCCCTGGCTTAGGCAAGTCAACAAAATACGTGCCTGTAGAGACTCATTGCCTTTCCTGTCGCTGGAATTGCCACAAGTTCATGAAAGAAAATTCTATGGTGAAAACCACAGAGGGATTGACTTATCTAGATACTGGGTCCCACTGTGCTTGGGAAACTTTCCAACTTCTGCCTTGTCAGAGCGTAATTACTAAAAGCAGTGCTTTTCTCAATATTGCCTCATTTTCAATGACTATATGCGTGTTTATTCATACCATTGGAGTATAAAGGAAGTTATAAAACAACGTGTATTTGTTATGGAACCATATAGGATATTATTATTATTTTAAAGATTTTTTTTATTTGACAGAGACAGACACAGTGAGAGAGGGAACACAAGCAGGAGGAGTAGGAGAGGGAGAGGCAGCCTTCCTGCCCAGCAGGGAGCCTGATGCAGGGCTCATCCCAGGACCCTGAGATCATGACCTGAGCCGAAGGCAGACGCTTAATGACTGAGCCACCCAGGCGCCCCTGGGATATTATTCTTAAATATTTACAAATATTTATATCTTCCCATTCTAAACCCACCAATGCTATCTCTTCTGCTTAAATGAAATTCAACGTCCCTACAAGGGGCTACAGTCCATACGTGATAGGATACCAGACTCTTCTACAGGGCATCTCTCCTCTCCTCCCCTCCTATGGAACTCCAGGCACATGGATTGTCCCACTCCCAAACCCAAAAGACAAGCATGCAAGCACACTTTTCCACTTCAAACTTCCTTAGATTAGTAGAGATATATTAGAGGATTATTTCCTTAGATTGTCCACATGCTGCTGCTTCTCACTTCATTTTGGTCTCTATTCTATTATCACCAGAGAAAGCATTTCCCTGACCACCCTATCAAAAATAACATTGCTCATCACTCACTGTTCACTTACTGGTTGTTTTTCTTCCTGCCACTCTTCCTGAACTTAATATTTCATGTATGTATGAACAGAAGGCAAGCAGAGGACAAAGCAGAAGCTGACACACTGCAACCTTCCCCCACCCCCACTCCCGGGTGGCACGTGGGTAATATTCTTCCAGGAATCTCGCAACTATGTTAATGTCAATACCTTGTCGGAGGGGAAAAACAATCTTAACCTGACAATGGCAAGGCCTCGGGTGTCTTGCAGGTCCTCTTTAGCATATGAAAGCTCTATTGAAACCTCCCTTTTTCCTTACCTCCCCCTACCCCATAGTCTATAATCAGCAACCCCTTACAACCCCGGTGCCGCAGCTCTGTCTGCCCATGAGTCCTGGCCCCGTGCTTTCATAAACCACTATTTTGCACCAAAGATGTCTCAAGAATTCTTTCTTGGTCATGGGCTCCGGACTCCACCCTACCGAACCTCACCTATATTCTAAAACTTCATCATGTGTGTATGTATTTCATGCATGCACGCTTAGTATGCTTTAAGCAGTCTTTCTTATCCACTAACATTTCAGTCTTCGAAGGCAGGGCATTTACTTGCTTTACTTACATAAAACATCGTGTAGAACGATGCATATATAAGCCCCCTCCCAAACAGATATGAAATCAATGAAAGTGTACAGTGGCAGTGAAAAAGTATTCAGAGACGGGGATATTTCACAACAATGTATATTTTGGATGGTGGGAATTAGGGTGATTTTCTTTTCATTCACTTGTATCTATTGATTTTTTTGCTGTGATTGTTGCTTAAATAAGAAAAAGTAGAGAAGAGGGGCAGAAAAAGCGTCCTTGCAGAACCAAGTTAATAGAACTAATGGCTGCAGTTTATGGAGTGCTAAAAAGTTTCAGGCATCTTTCTAAGAGCTACACATTTAGGAACTCATTTTATCTCAGCAATCCTGTGGACACAAACTGTTACTATGCCCCCTTTGAAACAGGGAAACTGATCCACAGAAAGGTTAAGTAAGTTGTTTGTTCAGTGAATAAGGGCGGTAATCGGCTTCTATCTCGGGCAGGCTGTGTCAGAGAGCCGGTGCCACTACGCTGGAGCACCGCCTACGAGCCTGAGGAATTTGAAAGACAAATCCCTGCCCCAGGTGTGTCCACATTAACATAGAGTATGAAAAACAAACCAGCGTTTAGTCGGTCTTCTCTCATTATGCATGGACCCTGTGCCTTGGCGTTCTCTAAATTTAATAGCAGAGTTTAGGATTTCTGCTGCCAGCCGCAAGTGAACACTTTGTAGTCTTTTAATGGGTTTAGAACCTTTCCCAGGAGGGGTTTTCTGCAGTTTCAATGTTAATTACATGAAATATGTTATCTTCAGCTGCTTTTATATTCACGGGCGTGGATTGTTGTTCCAGGAGTAAGGGAAAAGGCCACGGGGACTGGTTCACCTGGGTGAGAATGAACTTGATGACCCACCCTTTGGTGAGTCTGAAAATGGCATTGTTAATTTCAACTGTTTATTAAGAAAATGTCTCGTTGTCAAAACTAAAAAGAGTAGCCTTCCTTTGTTCTGAGCAATGAGGTTGGCCTGACCCATCCCGTCACCTGACACCTTGTTCTCACCGTGGCCAAGCAAGATTAGAGTGTGTTTAGTTCCTTCATCTCATTTTAATTTTCTCTTTACAGCTCTCATAATTTGTGTTCCTGGGCCCAGATGCCCTAGTCTAGCGTTGTTTTTTTTTTTTTTTTTAATGGATTTGCTTCTTTTCGAAGTGAAGAGAAATAAACTCAGCAGACACTTCCAGATTGCCCGTGCTCACTGACTGGTTAATATTCATGGGGCACAGTAGAGAGTCCATCTTCATTTGTAGTAAAGGGAATTGAATGTGCTCTCTTTGGAGGGATCTGTGCACAGCCAGAGGACGAGGTTAAAGAAACGAGGTAGCACTGGTAACAAAGAGGGCTCTAATAATTTTTTTAAAGACTTGTCTAATGTTGGTTTTGAATAAAGATGTGAGACCTCTCTGTTCAGCCCTTTTAATGAATAGCGTGGTGCTTTAGATAGTCTCAGGAGAAAGACTCCTTTTTTTTTCCATTATAAAGAACTACTTTAGTAGAATGTTTGATAATGAGATGCAAAAGCCCTTCTACAGTCTCTTATTACGTTCCCCAAATGAAAGTGGCTGCTGGCTGTATTACCCCTACAGCTTCCCATTAAAAAGGAAACAATCGTCTGACCCTATCATAAATGAGTTGAGGGAAATCCTATCGGCTGTGCAAAGTTGGCCCTGGAATCACATACACTCACAAACACTATTTGAGAGAACACTACTTGTCTAAAGATACAGAGTAGCAGGAAAATGAAGTACCTACTCTGAGAAAGTTCTGGAAAGTAGGAAGAAAAAGAGAGAAAAACGGATCACTTCTGTTTTACCTAGCACCTGCCTTTCAAATGGAGCTTCTATTATGTTGTATGCTAAAATAGCAATTGCAACCTACCTTCTTCTGAAGCTAAAAGGCAGTTATTCTTGTCAAGATGGGCTTGGAAAGCTAATTTAAATAAAACTGCCTGCCAGGTGGGATCTTGTGATTGGTATTCATAAAAGATTTCCAAAAGTTAGATGGAAACTCTGTAAGCACATTTTTCATTTTATTTCAGGGTGTGTGTGCAGGGGTGCTTGTGTGTGCATGTGTGCATGTGTGTTACTGATATTGTTGGCTGATCCTGTTAATGCGTTAAAAATATGAGACATACATGAAAGGTATTCTTAGGTGTGGGCACAGCAATTTAGAGAATCGAATCGCTTTGTTTCCTGACCCATAGTTCAACTCAATCTCCTTAAGATATTTCATTTCCAAAAATATGAAGTCTTGGCCTGCCAAGTGTAGTTCTTAAGTTACTTTGGCCCATGATTCAGCACGACACTGTATGTACTTAAGGGTCTGAGAGAATTAATGGACTTTGGGGTGGTCTTTATCCAAGGGAAATAAATACAAGCTCCCAAATGGAAGGAAAACTTTTCTTTAATCTTCTGAAAATGACCTTATGAAGTAGAAATTCATGAAAGCAAAAATCATCCCTTTAGGGCCAGGCAGAGATAAAAGTCCTGCATGTTATTTATGCTTTTCAAACCTGTGAAGGATCTTCTTTGTCAAAGGAAAATTGTTCTGGACAAGGTAAACAGGCACAGAAGACTTTATTCAAGACTACTGCAACAGGGGAGAGAGACTGAACTCCAGGCCCCTGCGGAGAAGGCAGGAGAGTGAAAGCTTAGGATGCCCAGGTGGGCAGTGGTACAGGACTTCTCGGGGAGGCTGGTGGGCGCTGGCGGCAGGCTCTGGTAATTGCTGCTCCCCGCTGGCCGGCTCCTGTCCTGCCACAGAGACCTGGAAATAAGGGGATTATCTTTTGAGATGATTACATTTCAAAGGGCTTGCTCCCAGATCCTTGAGCAGGACATTCCTGGATTGATGAGAGACTGGGGCAAAGAATTTGGAATGAAAGTTTTCCAAAGGAAATGCTCTAAGAAAAGGGAAGTCTGGGCTGGAGGTCGGGAAGAAAGCCATGCAAAGTGTGCTGAGGCCATGGGGGCTGGAAGGCCCTCTTAGTGACCTTGCCTGCCACACCAGCCTCTTTCTCTGCGCTGCATGCCAGAGAAAAGGCGTGAAGACTCTGAGATCTGCAGTCTTTAAACGACATATATATTTTTTTCACTATCTTCTTATTTATTCAAAATAGAAAAAAAAATACTAAAAAAAAAAAAAGCTGATGGCATCTTCCATAAACTAGGCGATAAGTGATCCCCAAAGCTCTGAAATGTGAAGAAATAATAGTTTTGCCTTTTGCAGAATGTCATAGAGTTGGAATTACACAGGAGGTAGCCTTTTCAGATTGGCTTCTTTCATTTAGCAATAATCCGCCTCTAAAGTTCCTCCATGTCTTCTCATGGCTTACAAACTCATTTCCTTGTAGTGCTAAAAATATCCCCTTGTCTGGATGGACCACCATTTATTTATCCATTCACCTGCTGAAAGATATCTTGGGTGCTTCTTAGTTTTGCTATTATTAATAGAGCTGCTATGTGCATCTGTGTGAAAGTATTTGTGCAGACATAAATTTTCAGCTCATTTGGGTAAACGCCAAGGAGCACAGTGGCTGGATTTCATGGTAAGAGAACACTTAGTTTTATAAGAAATTGTCAAACCGTCTTCCAAGTGGCTGTCCAGTTTTGCAACCCCACCAGCAATAAATGAGAATTCCTGGTGCTCCACATTCTGGCCAGCATTTGGTGGTGTCAGTTTTCCAGATTTGGGTCATTCTAACTAAGGTACAGAATGATATTTTATTGCTGCTTTAATGTGCAATTCCGTAATGACACACGATGTGGAGCGTTTCTTCATTTGTTCCCTCCCCATCTAACATCTTTGGTGAGGTGTCTGTTCAGGCCATTCGTGTATTTTCTTAATCAAGTTGCTTGTTTTCTTGTTTAGTTTTAAGAGTTCATCTGTGTTTGGATGACAGATGTTTATCAGATCTGTCTCTGGTAATATTTTCTCTCCATTGATGGTTTGTTTTCTCATTCTCTTGATTTTTTTCCCCCCATAGAACAGAAGTTTTATTTTAACGAAGTGCCACTTTCTTTCATGAATCATGCCTTTGTGGTGGTATGTAAAATGTCAGCCACTGTATGCAAGATCATCTAGGGTTTTCTCTTATCTTATCCTCTAGAAGTATTATAGTTTTCTGTTTTACATTTGGGTTCGTGACCCATTGGAGTTAACTTTTGTGAAAGGTATCAGGCCTGTGTTTACACTGATGAATTGATTGACTGATTGATTGATTGAATGTGGACATCCAGTTTTTCCAACACCAGTTGTTGCCTTGTTTCTTTTGCCAAGGAGCAGTTGACTCTATTTGTAGAGGCCCATTTCTGGGTGCTCATTCTGTTACATCGATCTGCTTTCTATTCTTTCACTATGCAAAGAAACAAAATTGGATTGGGAGGTCTGTCCCCTCACTGTCACCTCATCTGCTCAAAAAGCCCTTCCTTTCTCTTTCCTAAAGCCATTGGGGCCCTTCTTGGGGCCTAACTATTGTATACATCTCTCTGTCATTTGATTCTAAAATCACACACTTAGGACTCCTTCTTTATGGGAATAATTTTTTCATTGTATAAGATAAATTGGTAAATTGTGCTAGCGTGCTTTTCTTTTAAATATTTTAATGCCATCACGTATACAACATATCACAACAGGCTTACAGGTTTAATTTAAGGGGATTTTGGAACCAAAGTTCTAACCTTAGGAATTTCCAACGCATTTGCCCAAACCAGAGATCTCACAAGTTTTCACTGAATTTTGAGAAGTTTGAATAACATAAATATCTCATTACAGAGTTGTTACAGACTGAATTCTGTTACCCTAAAATTCATGTATTTAAGCTCCAAATCCCAATGGCACTGCATTTAGAGTTGGGCTTTATGGAGGTAATTAAGGTTAAACGAGATCCTAAGGGTAGGTTCCCAATCTCATAGATTCGGTATCCCGAGAAGAAGAAGAGAGTACGCTCTCTCTACATGAGCCCAGAGAAGACATCACATGAGAACACAGGGAAAACGTAACCCTCTGCAAGCCAAGAAGAGAGCCCTCATCAAAAACAGAATATGTTGGCATCTCCACCTAGGACTTGTAGCCTCCAGAACGGTGAAAAAAAAATTCCATTGTTAAGGCCACCCAGTCTGTGGCATTTTGTTATGGTGGCCCAAGCTAATGTGACAGCCAGTAAATACTCTTGGAAAAGGGAGAAGAGGATATTCTTTCCTACTTCCTAATATTATGGCTGTTATAAAAGCAAGTGGGTCAACCACCCAGGGAAAATGGTAAATCAAAGAAACAAATTGGTAAGGATAAGATCAAAACAAGTCTGACCTGAGATTCTAAAAGACCAATGTATTATTTTCATTTTCAGCTACCCAATCAAAAGTTAATTGCAAAGTAAAGACCATTAACAATATTTCTAAAATCATGAGCAGAGATGCAGTAGTGTATATGAGGAATAGGTTTCCCTCTAAAGTAGTCAGCTTACACTTAAATTTGGAAAAAAATTAATTACTGGGTTCTCGGTTATGGTTAGCAAGTGTCAAGTGTCCATTGCTATCTGATTTCCATATGGTACATTCACATGGTGTGCTCTACGCCCTTAGGCCCCCTTTGGTGGTGGTGGGGGGTGGTGCCCCCTTTGGTGGGAGGGGGCGGTTGTTGTTTTATTTTAATGCATTGAATTGGGCTGCAGTATGACAACCTGCTTCCATTCTTGCTCCTGGATGCATTGTTTTTACTGCCAAGGCAACTCCTCTCCTTTTGTTCAGCCTGTATCATCCTCTGACCCTGAGTCTTTCTCTGGGTTAGAGTAACATAAAGAACCTAGAACATTTCGTTGATCAGCTAAGAATCTAAGAATCTGAGATGTTAGTCTGATTCTAGAAACTGGGCTTATTTTCTGGATTCTTCCTGTTATATCCTTTGGGTCAAATAATCTATTATGAGCAGATAAGTCATGTCACTGTAAAATTCTGAAGATGGAAGGAACTTTACCAGATAAAAGGGCATCTATAAAAAAAAAAGGGGGGCGCCTGGGTGGCTCAGTGGGTTAGGCCTCTGCCTTCAGCTCAGGTCATGATCTCAGAGTCCTGGGATCGAGCCCCGCATCGGGCTCTCTGCTCAGCAGGGAGCCTGCTTCCCCCTCTCTCTCTCCCTGCCTCTCTGCCTACTTGTGATCTCTCTCTCTCTCTCTGTCAAATAAATAAATAAATAAAATCTTTAAAAAATAAATAAATAAATAAATAAATAAAAATAAAATAAAAAAAAAGGCATCTATAGCTTCTTCCATGTGAGCTTAGGAGACACAAGCGGGGGTGAAGACGCATATCGTGGCTAGCCCAGATCCACGCTTGCCCATGGAAAGTGAAGTCTCCCTTCCTCCACAGCTCTCTGTTCGTCAAATCCGCATGGGTGACGCTATGGCAGGGCCCTCAGACTCCTGCCTATGGGGTTGCTTGGGGTTACAACAGTGTACTCACCGGTCTGGTTCCAAAAGACAAAAATCAGAACAAAAGAGGTGAGTTTTCACAAAGTATATTTATACAATTTGTAGGATCACGCTGTGTTCCATAATTCTTGCTTATTTTGAAGTAAAATATCCTTTCTTGTGTGCTTTGCCATGACAGGAGTTTGCAGGGTGGTTTTTCAATTATCTCTAGTATCATTCAAAAGAAAATGAGATTTTGCGATAATGTCCAATATTCGTCTAAACTCCACTGAACATGCAGTCCATATATTCAGGAACCACTGCCCTAGGCGGTGGATTCACATGTCTTCTCCACCCCAGCACACCTCAGGAAAGCTGCATCTCCCATCCCTGAGAAGGACCACCATGCCCCTGACTGCTGTGACCCTTCTTGGATCTGGCTCCCAGAGGCTGCGCTCCTATCCATCAGCAAACACCCCTCAGTCCAACAATGCATTCCTTTGTGGGGCTATTTCAGTGAACAGTTATTTGATGATGGCTTTCTTCTTTCTTTCTTTCTTTCCTTCTTTCTTTCTCTCATTCTTTGTTAAAGATTTTATGTATTTATTTGAGAAAGAAAGTGTGAGCGAGAGTGAGACAAAGCATGAGCAGTGGGGAGGGGCAGAGGGAGAAGCAGACTCCCCACTGAGTGGAGAACCCAAAGACATGGGTTCATGACCTGAGCCAAAGGCAGATGCTTAACCGACTGAGCCACCCAGGCGCCCCATGATGTGGCTTTCTTTTACTGCTTTCACCTCAATGCGTTATGCGTTGCCCTCCACTTCAATAAATCTGACCGATTGCTTTTAACAGCATGCATGTGTATGCTAACTACATCATGCCCATGAAGTTGTATTTTTAAGTTATTCCACTATTGACAGACATTTATATCATTTCTATTTCTTGTTATTTGCAAGATTTTGAAACAAATCTCTTTTCACATATTTATGATCTATCAGTGCTTTGATTTCTGCAGGTTATCTTCTCCAAAGTTGATTTTCTCAACAGGATATACAAACTTTTAATCCCAGCAGAAAGTGTCCAATTATGTGAAGGGAGAAGAAGTGTTTCCCTATGGGAATTGAGGAAAGTAAACTTGAGATAACTTAAGTATTATTCCCTAGGATCATCCAGTAAGAGATTGGAGACAGAAAAGGAAACTGTGCCTTTCTACCTCCAAAGTTGCTGCTCTTTTCCGTGTCAAGAGACCCTCTTTGAAAGGTGAAGGAGATGCAAGGTGTGCAGAGACCCATGAGACACCAAGAACTGAAAGGAGAAAAAACTTAAAATACTAAAGCTTGGCTGGAAATCAAAATGAAATTGTACACTAAGAAGTGTATTGATAAATAGTTTCCAAACAAAAGAATGACTAGTACCTACATAAAGTGTAGAAATCCAACCTGGCAATGAGTTATAAATGCATTTATTTTAACACAGTGGGATGCAAACTATACTTTTGTCTATCTTCTAAATTAAAATCCAGTTAAAATGATCATTACTATAAAATATAAGAATAATGCATAATAATGAACGTATAAAATCTAAAATAAAATAGGCAAGAAGAAAAAGACTATAAATAGCTATGTGAACATAGAATTTTATCATTATATATCACAGAATAACTGTCTCTAGTTAAAATTGTATTACTTTACACAAAATTAAGTAACATTTCTTTGTAGGGTAAACATAACATTACATTGAAAAAAATTAACATTTTCTAATAAGGTAAACTTTCCCATTTAACTGTTGTACTTGATCAGATAATGTGTTTTCCATTATGAACTTGCTATACTTAGAAAAGCAGACTCTTTTTTTATTTTGCCATTTAGATCACACACGTTACTTCATATGGCTGTATTCTTGTTTTCTCAGAGCGGACTTTATGAGTTTCCTTTGCATACCTGCTGTTCATTGGCTTTAAACATGTTCCTCTTCTCCCACACCCCTTCCCTGAATAATTCCAGTGTGTCCTGTACATCTTGCCTCGATGTCCCTACTTTCAAGAGATTTTTGACTTCCTCTAAGACTGGGTTACATATTGGACCACCTCACACTGCAGTGTGATTCCGCGTTCACGGGTGCACAGGCCCCAACACCCCCAGCCCCATGCCCAGGGGGGGTCCGGGAGAGGCGGTGCCTTCCCTGAAGAGACCTCTGGGCTCACCCAGAGCAGCCACCCAGTAGCAGCGGCCCCAGAATTGCGGCATAAGGGAGACTAAAATGGATCGTGTTTTTGAAAGCAGAAAACCATCACCTTGTCAGGAGAGACACTAGAGTATAAAACACGGCTAAAAGTAGGGTTGGCTTTGGGGGACGGACAGAGAGGATGAGAGACAGGCAGGAAAGCCCCCACGACCTAGCTGAGTGTTCCACAGCTCTCGGCAGTCGCCTAGTGAATGGGCACATTTCCCCTTTCTGCTCACATGACCTTCTGCCATTGGGAACCACCAGCTTTATTTTCTTCTTCGTTTACACACATTCCTTTGGCTCCTCAGAAAGGTGGGGTCCCTGCCGGGGCCCCTGCTCCCTGGTGAGGTCATCCTCTCCTGAGCTGCACAGCTGTGCCAGGCAGAGAGCATGGAGGGACGGACCGCTCTGCCTGGGCTTGGCACCTATTTCCCCCATCCCTGCTTTTGGGTCTCTAACTTCAGCTTGGAGCAGGGAATTCATTTTTCCTACTCTCTAAGTTTTCATATCTGGCTCTCAGGAATCTTGGATCATTGGCCAGAGGTAGGAATTCCTAAATTTGAATAAAAGTACTTTCTGGGGCACCTGGGTGGCTCAGTTGATTAAGCGGCTGACTCTTGATTTCCACTCAGGTCATGATCTCAGGGTCCTGAGGTGGAGCCTGACATTGGGGTGGGCTCTGCTCAGCATGGAGTCTGATCAAGATTCTCCCTTTCCCTCTGCCCCTCCCTCTGCTAGCTCACGCTCACACTCTCTCTAAATAAATAAATAAATAAAATGTTTAACAAAAACCAGTACTTTCTTATTTGTTACCGGACTGCCAGCTTCAACCACATCTTGTTTCTTGGATACTAGGCCTTTCTGAAGTTGCAGTCTTTGACCAACCCAGTTCCACATGTTGAATTTTTGTGACTAAGACCCTTTTAATATACAAAAGGCAGCAGCTGCTTTGTCTTCCAGATCAGCGTAGAACCATCCTCATTTATTGTTTGCCCAGCTCAGCTCAGACATTCTAGCATTTCTGTTGTGTTCTGTGTCAGCCTACTTATATTAATTTCTAGATCACTTAAAATTTCATGACTGCAAGTAACAGAAATGAAATCTGACCCATTTAGCAGAAGAGGACTTTGCTGGAAGAAAATGAGGTAGCTGGCCATATCACACCAGAAAAGATAGAAAAGGGACAGTTTGGGGGGCTAGGCAGCTATAATTATGACACTCTCTGCATGGGATCTTTCAAAGGAGGAATCTCCTCCAATCATGTTCAATCTCTCTCACTCAAGAGTCACAGTTCAGAGAGATGCGGATT
>CM052889.1:4384872-4495249 GCA_028534135.1 Potos flavus
TAAGACAGCAGTGAGTCTTTGAGGTGGGCCATGCTTTCATCTCCTGTTGGCCGAAGAGCAAATGCACACTGAGAGCAGTTTAGTGGCTTCGCAGGGCTAGAGAGCTAGTGCATGCAAACACTGGGATCTCATTCCCTAACTGGTGAACCCAAGTCCAGCAGGCTTTTTACATGCACATCAGAGTTGGACACTCAAAAGTAGGAGCCCATGGACTGATTTTCTAGACTTGCGGTGAAGAGCACAGGGAAGAGTTACTTTGGCACACACACATGTGCAAACACACACATGTGCTCACACACATGCGCACACATGTGCCATATCCTTAGGAGTATGACATCTGAGAAAGTAGAAAAGTCTCAAGATGTTGAGAAAATGTAAGAGTAAAAGGAAATGACTATGTTGTCTTCAGCAAAAAACACAGGCTCATCCACTCAAATAATTATTTCCCCTGGTGGGCTCCCAAGTTCGTTCCAGGTAGTGTTTGTGCAACAAGCTTGCAAGGGAAAGGTCTTGTCTAAGAAAGGAAGCAAGCAAATTCATTGTATTATATTGTGATAAATTTTATTAACATGTGGGCCCCCTCCTGGGGGAGATAGAGGATGAGGGGAAGGGTCTTCCTCCACTGAGCAGGACAAAAGGTAGTAGTTAAGCAAGGTTGTACAGAGGGGATGATGCTTGAAGAATTTTGAGATTTTAACAGTGAGTAAAACAAATGAAAAATATTATCCTAAGTTATGGCATACACAAGACAAGGAATTCAGCTCAGTTGTAAAAAATCTAGTTTATTGAGAGTATTTGCAGTCACTCCCAGGGGATGACTAATTTTTGAGAAGCTTAAGGACTCACAAGTAACTTCTTTTTTTTGTTTTAAAGATTTTGTTTATTTATTTGACAGAGAGAGAGCGATCGCAAGTAGGCAGAGAGGCAGGCAGAGAGAGAGGGGGAAGCAGGCTCCCCGCTGAGCAGAGAGCCCGATGAGGGGCTCGATCCCAGGACCCTGAGATCATGACCTGAGCTGAAGGCAGAGGCTATAACCCACTGAGCCACCCAGGTGCCCCTCACAAGTAACTTCTAATGATAGAAGTTATCCATGGAAATTATCCGCACACTGTCACTTCAGATAACACGGAGAAGATTGTCAATAGCTTTTTCCCCCTTCCTGCTGCCTGCGGAATCTCAAGTTATGGAATGATTGGTAGGAACACAGTCATCACACCTGTCCAGAGGTCAAAAGCTGGATCCAGGAGGTTTCTCACTGTCATCCCTTATTTCTTCTACTTCTTTTCCTTAGAACTCATTGGTCAGTGGTCACTATGGTCACTACTGCTCAGCAGCATCCCAAAGTGGGAAGCACCCTCAGTAATCTGATATAAAAATGGTCCTGATTTCTTACAGATAAAACCTTTGGGTAGTTAATATATTTTTTTCTTTTCATCCAGTTGTTCAGGTGTGATATTCACAAATGTATTTCTGGCTTGGTTAACATGTCTGATGGGACCAGCTGTCGGGCACTCAAGAACGTGTTTTTTCTCTCTGAGTAGGTTTTCCTGGCTGGCATCCTCTTGTTGACTGGGGAAGAAATAATTACTCATCTACCAGCTCCTTCGATGAGTTCACAGGACATACATTGTAACCCCCAGTTTCTATTATAAATCGAGAAAAGTTTTATTTATTACCTTTGTAGGTCAAGGCACAGTTCTGCATGATGTGGAAGTCAAGTCAGTACTTAAATGACTTCCTGTAAATAAGACTCATTAACTGCGGTGACCTGAGAACACTTTCAATTTAAGATGCTGCCCAGTGAGGAGAGTCCTTATATTAATCCCACCGCTGCCACGGATGCAACTTCCTTCTGCTTTTCAACCGATGAGACGACCCTTTGGCTCCCGTAGCTCAAAAAGGAACTCCTCCATCTTCTTCCACATCCACTTGGCTTTTCCACAGGAGACTGAATATATGATATTTACATAAAAATAAGAAAGGGGAAATCACCAAGAAACTTGATTTTGGCATTCTGAAAAGGCCATAGAAACGGATTGCACTTGTTCCAAAAATCCACAATGATGTAAATTCTTAGGAGCCATGCAGGAAGACGTCTCAGTGACACACTCCTATTTTTTGTTTTAATTTAATTTATTTATCTGACACAGAAAGAGAGAGAGAGAGAGTGCACACAAGTAGGGGGAGCAGCTGAGCAGGGAGCCTAATACCTGGGATCATGACCTGAGCAGAAGGCAGACGCTTAACCGATTGAGCCATCCAGGTGCCCTCAGTGACACAATTCTAAAGCAAATGCTGTAATTTAAAACTTTTTTGAAGAATGAAGATAATTCAGTTTTGTAAACATCCTGAAAAAAAAACATCTAAATGTATAGCAATTTCTTTTCACAACACTCAAGCTTACCGTATATAAATCATGCATTTTTATTAAATAAAAAAGATGTATTTTAGGAGCAGAAAAATATTCCAATTTTTTTGTTGAAGACAAAAAAATAAGACCTCTTCATCTTTATAAACTCTATCAACACTGATGTTCTTTCTGTATATTAAAATGGAATGCATATAATAAAAAACAATTTGATCTGGAAATCAAAATGCTTGAGAATGATGCAGAAGAACACTTTAAGTGAAAACTGAGATTATGCTAACACCAATTCTTAACTGCTACTGTCATTCCTCTTCTTTTCCTGACAATAACAGGTTCAACTGGGTGTGATTCTTACAGACAGGAAAAATACAAGTCTACCTGCTTGTTTGTGATAGGACCAATTTTACAGGATTGTAAATCTATTTCTTCCCCACTTCTCCAAAAAGCTATTATGTGTATGAGATTGAAAGAATGCCCTTAGACATATGTCTGTGTCCTCAGGTAACTTTCATTTGTTACCTTTGAAAACATACTGTAACAGCCCCAAACACTAGATATGAATGAGTCACCCAATTCCGGGGCTTCTGATGTAACTCCTTGCTTGGCTGCGGGAAGAGGAGTCGCTGCCAAGAAGGTAGTGAGAGTTCTTCCCAGGAGTGGTTTTGCTGTGATTAGCCTTGTGGAAGGGCAAAAGTACATGTCTGACGTGAGCATGATCAGAAGAATATTAAGTAGAAGAGGTGGATGAGATATGACGAAAGCCCCTGATTACTGACGTATGTGAAATTCTATGAGAGCTTCTCTTTGGACTAAGTCATTACCCTTGGTGTCTGGGAAGATCATGTGCTCATCCAGAAGGTATTTATAGACTAGATATTGCATTCTAGGTATCCAATAAATATGAAAGTAGTCATTATATGGCTCCATCCTTTGTCAGCTTTACAATCACGTCCCGGCGACAAAACTCTATGAAATAATTGAGGAACAGTGAAATGTTAAGCCGTGTGCTACCCTTTCCTCTATGGGCTTAAGACCTACAGAATACTGTCCTGCCCTACAGTAGGCATAAAGGATTAGTTTTTTTTGGGTTTTGTGTTAGTAGGCTCCACAGCCAGTGTGGAGCCCAATGTGGGGCTTGAACTCATGACACCGAGATCAAGACCTGAGCTGAGATCAAGAGTCAGATGCTTAACCAACTGAGCCACCCAGCTGCCCAAAGGACTGGGTTTTTATTTTTTTATTTTTTAAATATTTATTTATTTATTTATTTGACAGAGAGGGAGAGAGAGAGATCACAAGTAGGCAGAGAGGCAGAGTAGGCAGAGAGAGAGGGAGAAGCAGGCTCCCTGCTGAGCAGAGAGCCCGATGCGGGGCTCGATCCCAGGACCCTGAGATCATGAGCTGAGCTGAAGGCAGAGGCTTAACCCACTGAGCCACTCAGGTGCCCCAGGTCTGGGTTTTTAAATAACGTATAGCATTTACACAATCCAAGAAGACTAGGGATGGGATTCCAGGAAGAGGAAATAACATTAGTGGGGGGAGGAAAATGATGAAATAAACAGATTGTGTGGAAGAAAGGGAGCAGGTCTGCCTGATCAGAATGGAGTGTAGGAGTTAAAAATGCTGTTAAGAAACTAGCTGGGAGTTATATTCCAAGTTGATGCTGGAGAACTCTTATGTAGACACCTGGGCTGATTTTGAGTCTTTAAGCCAGCGTATTCTGCAAGGTGGGAGGCTAGGAAAGAAGGGATGATCCAGAGCCAAGATAACACATTACATACTTTACAGTAATACGGGACCGGATCCTTATTTTTTTCCCCCCTAATCCTTATTTTTATTGTCTGGAAACTAGAACAGTGTCTGCTTCATAATAGGTTCTTAATATCATTTTTTTTCTTTTGAATTAATATTAAATGCACTTGTCCTTCCAGACTCACTGGAATTTTGAAAGAAGCAAATTGAAAATGCTTTCAGACCATGTAGCATGATCCAAATATGAGCTGTTATTGTATTAAAGGAAGAATGAGAAGGCCACATGGGGAAGGTAATGTTAAAGGCATCTCCAGGACTTTGAAACTGGGAGTAGCTCTGGTATGGAAGAAGCATCTCTTTTTCAACCAGAGAAGAATAATATAGGTTTCTTTGTTTTTGATTTTGTTTTTGCCTTTGTTTCAATCTAGATGCTAACAAAGACTACAGGGAGACTTGGCAATGTAAGGACAAGGCCTGCTGTTACCTGCAATATTATATAAATAAATATTTGTATATTAAATGTTGAGTATTTATTCATCTAAGAAAACATGTATTTTTTTGAGAAATCTGTTATTTACCTTAATTGTTATGTTACATCTAACATAAAAGAACATAGCTACTGATGTTGGGACAAAAATAGTAGGTGATGTTCCCTCCGAGAAGGGTGTGGATATGCAGACAAAGTGTCTCCTTTAAATTAT
Source organism: Potos flavus (assembly GCA_028534135.1). Lineage (NCBI taxonomy): Eukaryota > Metazoa > Chordata > Mammalia > Carnivora > Procyonidae > Potos > Potos flavus. Next base: position 4,389,694 of record CM052889.1, read on the forward strand.
TTTGGCGAATTCCTACATAGAGTTAAAAAACGAAAAGCTGCGTGATAGTCTTAACTTTAGAATATTGTTGGGGTTCTATGCGTAAGCATGTATTGGTCCATGAAATATTATTTGTGACTTCCGTTACCATTTATGGCCAAGAACGTTAGAAAACTTTGGGTCCCAGAAATGCGTCCTTTTACCGTGGTTGGAACACTGAAATCTCCTAACGTGAACTTTTTATTTGCATTTGGACATTCTTCGCTAATTCAAATGGAGAGAACAGCTAGAGAAAAGGAAGGGCTTCTCCTTGTGTTCGATTGTGTGACATTGAATCCAGACAATCAATAAAGTTAACTCCTGACCTGAATCATGATAAATAATGTGTATTTAATTTATTCAAGCTTTCACATATCCTCCTCAAAAATATTAATATTATTACTATTAATAATATTTTCCACTTTTAAAATATTGATGAGGATATGACATTTCTTGAAATTCTGAGCATCGACCAGAATAAAGATGAAATACTAGTTTTAGGAATTTTTCTTAATGGATTATTTAAGAAATTGATAGCATCTTAGTAGACTGTTTATTATGTCATTTACTCACTGACAGGATTTATGAGCATAGACCTAGAAACAAATGATGGTTATGCATTTTGTTATTTTTTCATCTAAATTATCACCAGTATATGTGGCTTCTGACCTGCCAGAATCATTCTAAATACTATTTTACATTTTCTATATTATTTCTGAAATTGATGAGATACAATATTTTTTTTGTGGTTTTTTCCATTTTAAGCAAGTTTAGACATATATTGATATATATCATGAACTTTATTTTTTCTGTCAATTTTCAATGATCGGTAATGATGTTTTAAAAATGCTCTAGAAAATAAAATGTTGGATTTCTAAATATATCCCTTTTATTTTATAGGCAGACATATGATTTTCCCGTGATTACTTTTCTCTGTGTCAGTCTCCTGTAATTCTACATTGATTTTATATGACTTCTGATTTAAAGCGTGGACAGAATTTTTATCCCACAACACATTCACAGAAACACTTTTTTCAGAACTGAACCTACTTTTCATAGATTAATATAAAGCAAGACTCTATTAAGCTAAAAAACGTTTAGCCATTTAACCGTGAAAAGCTCAAGTAATCAAAATACTCAGAGATGACAGGCTAACATTATAATGATATTATTGTCACTTACTATAGCAGAGAAGTCTTGCTTATCCACATCAGAAACACACGGATGCAGCTATGGAGCTCAAGAACATTCTTGAAGATACAAAGAGGAAGGGGCACCTGGGTGGCTCAGTAGGTTAAGTGTCTGTTTTTGGCTCGGGTCGGGATCTCAGGGTCCTGGGATCAAGCTCCCTGCTTGATCCCTCTGACCCTCCCCCTGCTCATGTTCTGTCTCTGTCTCTCTCTCAAAACAATAAATTAAAAAATCTTAAAAAAAAAAAAGAGATACAAAAAGGTAGTAGTGTGGGAGGAACATACAGGATATGTATAAGACAGAAGAAATTTAACCGATCTTGCAAGGAGGCTGCACATTTATCATTGAAATGAGCCTTACGGGACAACATGCCATTCATCACATATCGTGCTTCAACGTCACTTCATCAATGCCATATGTGTTAATGTCTTCCCAGCCAGTCACTTGTTGATACTTGTTCCGTTTGGGTGGCTAATGAGTTTGTTTCTCAAGGAAAATCACTACCTCCTCCCCTTTATTCACATTTTTTAAAATTCATGAAATGTAACTATCTGAAAGCATTTGTCAACACTTTTTAAATCAGTCGAATTTGTTAATGGAGGCATCTGTCCACTCATTTGGATTTCAGATAATTAGTTTTTAAAATTCTTTCGTCTTATTTGCCCAGATCAAGATTTACACGTTTAATTGAAATGCTAATAGTTCCCTGTAATAATCCACACCGAAGAGAGGAGGGGGTGACTTCAGAAAGAAATTTTAAGAATCAGTTGCAAGAGAAGAAGTTCTAGAGAGCTAAAACAATGGAAATCTTTTGTTTCCTAAACAAGTGTGAGATTTAGTATGTGCCTTTCATCCAGATTATTCTTAATACATAATCTGTAAAGGTTAACATCTGCTCTTAAAGCCTTCAGTCGTGACTTTTATTAAAGATAAGTAAGTCCTATGTGGTAGTTCTCATCGGCCACTAGACTCTTGTTCTTTTCCGGAAGAGAATGCATTGGTTAGTGATTTTCAGTTTTACAAAGAAAAGTACATTGGCTTCTATATTTATTCCTGCTGGTTGGGGAACAAACTTTGTTGAAAATGTGATCAACTTTGTAAGGTCACATGGATTGAGTTTTGATGTGTGTTTATGTTTTCATTAAGGACGTTTTTGAGCTGAACTATATTACTAAAAATATATACCTAGTTGTTGGTGATGCTATCCTACATCACTCATGCCTTGTAATCCCTCCATGTATATTTGTACTCAAATGAAAAAAACTTAGGACTTTTACATTCAGCTGAGCTTAGTTTATGAATCAGTGTTTACTTACTAAAAGATCATTATTAATCTGTGTGTGTTTGTGTTAGTATTTTCTCAAATTATGATTATGCCTGATGTCAGCTGATATAGGTGAGCAAAGTTAATGACTGAGTCCTTGTCAGAAATGTCTAAATGTCCATGAATTAGGGAAAATTGGGTTTAATAACAACAAAGGACTTATCAGGAAAAGGTCCTATGATATGTCATCATGGAAATTAAAATATATGTTTAGTTAGATAGGTAGATAGAGTCATTTCAACTAATACTAGACAGTAGGTCAGCATGGGTGATTTGTTTAATAACCTTTAGTAGAAATTGTTCTAGAATGATTTTACCATGCCTGAGAAGTTACATTTTTAATGCTGAAAAATAAGAGATTCGAATTAAAATTTAATTTTAATAAAACTGAGTTTTTCAAATACCTGTATTGTCATTTTAATTTTGGATGCCACATTATATATATAGGCATGGCTAGCCAACCCATCGCTCCGCTCTAAATCACTTACAACATGGAACTGATGATGCTGAATAAAGAACTGTCTTCCTGGGACGCCTGGGTGGCTCAGTGGGTTAAAACCTCTGCCTTCAGCTCAGGTCATGATCTCAGGGTCCTGGGATCGAGCCCCGCATTGGGCTCTCTGCTCCGCAGGGAGCCTGCTTCCCCCTCTCTCTCTGCCTGCCTCTCTGCCTACTTGTGACCTCTCTCCTCTCTTTCAAATAAATAAATAAAATCTTAAAAAAAAAAAAAGAACTGTCTTCCTCTTGTTAAAGTATAGAAATATTTAAAACCGATTAATATCCCCAAATTAATTAAGTGCTTTTCATAGCTCAAGAATCTCACAAATAAGGTCCTAATTAAAAGAAAGGCAAAATGAGATATTCCGATGACAAGATAATCAGTGCATGCTGTATTTGCTTTGTATTTTTGCAGCAGGATAATATTTTAATAGCCCCGGGAAATGTATTTCTTGGATAGGTTTTTCTTACTGAAACCCGAAGGAGAGGCGTTGCTCTGTCAGGTGTGAGAGGAATTAGCGCATTGCTGTGAGTCAGAGTCTTTGAAAGAAAGTTTATTTTAGACTCTGAAGGAAATTAGAGGATAATTTAGATGATCAAATATGCCTGAGGGATAAAAACTATACTTTCTCAGAAGGTGTTTTGTGAGAATGTGCTTCTCAGGCTATCTGGTTTCTCAGCCTATCTAGGGTCTCCGAATGCGGCTGTCACCATTTTATTTCCTCCGGCGGACACAGGCCATTTCTCCTCAGAAGATGAAGAGTCGCCCACTCCTGTCTGTGTGCTGGCCCTGGATGGCTTTGACAAATGGAATCCTACAAAAGTGGGGACACCTGGTGGATTCAGTCAATAGAGAGTGCAACTCTTGAACTCAGGGTCATGAGTTCGAGCCCCATGTTCAGTGGGGAGCGTGTTTAAAAAAAAAAAAAAGAATCCTACAGAAGTGACTTTCAGAGATACCCTGATAAGGAATGATTTTTGTGAAGATAAGCAACCTTATGTTATACTTTTTTCCTAGAATAACACTAATAAAGACTGAAATAAAGGACTGCTTAAAGCTTATTAGATACAAAACAATAAATTCGGATATTAGCATATGGACAGGTCTCTATAATGCTCCCATTACAAAAACAAAGTAACCCTCCCATTTACTGAACTGTACCCAGTTTCACTGATTTTGGACAAAAGGAAAAGCTAGGAATGGGACAGAAAAAAAGAAAAAAGATCAGTTTATCAAAGTTTGAGTATGAACTTCTCTTTTATAATCAGAAACAAAATGAGCAAAATGCGAATTTATTTGGTTTAAAATATATCAGAATTCTTCAATTCTATGGAAACATGCTTTGCAGAACCAAATGCAAAAGACTATTAACTACCTAGTATTGTGAATTATCTGAGCCATTACTATTATCTTGGATAAAACTATATGAGTTATATTTATACATGTGAAATACACACCTAGAAAATGTTTACTATATATAATTTAATAGGAAAAAACATGCAATCCATTAAAATTTTAATAAAGGAAAAAATGAAGAAAATCTTATTCCTACTTGACAGTAACAATAACATATACACAATGCATTTCAAAGGGAAATATCAATAGGTAGTTGAAGCAAATTGACAAAAATGATGCATCTTTTTTAATTTGGAAAATATAAGATCTTGCCCAAGAAACTGATATTACTAATTTAAAGCAAGACCGATTGTCCAGTAGAGAATAGAAAACATTACAATTTTTCACTAAACTACCCTCTATCTTAATTTAAATATCTGATACTTAATTTTAGAAAATCAATCCATTATTTATTTTATAAACAAAGTTTCAGAGGTTCAGAAACTTTTAAAAATATCCCGGAATAACAAATACACCTCAGTCTTCTGTTGATTTTCTCATTAGCTCATTTGTTGCTCATTTGTCATCAGGCATGTTAGTTATTCTGCCGACAAGTCTGTCCTCTAACCTTATGGGAAGTTCAGTTTGCTATGAGTTGCACGGATTGGAGAGTAAGTGTCATTAATCTGAGTGGCTCTACTTAATTCAATTGTTGACTCACTGAAGGACCTTAAGAGCAATTCCATTTTGTTTCATTGTAATCAACTATTGTATCCTCTTTATAAAGTGTTCCTTATGCATACAAGCAAAACCACTTTTGTAAGCAATAATGGTTGAGAAATGACAACCACCACAAAACTTCACAGTTTGGTTTCAAGTATCATCTTTAAAGGAACTGGAGCTTTCTATCTTGGTCACATCCTCTCTGTCCAGTTGACTGCCATAGGCTAATAGACTGTGGCAAAACTTACTCTCCACGCAGGGCATGTAATGAGAGCAAGGAAATTGCAGATGGCAGTCAGTCTGAAATTCAAGCTCATGGATGTTCTAAGGTTTTGTGGTTAACCAACCAAGTTTGAATAATAAGTTATATAAGAACATTTTATCACCTCCACTAAATTAATGCATCTATTGTGTCTTTGACTCTCTCTTCATCATCCATCAATCCCCATTTTGGAGGAAAGTTTGCAGAAGAAATTGAAAGTGGTATTTAAAGCAGCACATTACTTTTCTTTGGATGAGGACTTTTAAAAACAAGATCTGCAGGGAAGTTCAGATGAAAACTTAAAAACAAGCTTCTGAAAATCTTCCCCATTAATGAACTAATTAACTAATTATAAAGCTTACTTCAATACATCAATAATTGCTATTGATAAACAGATGATTCAGCAACTTTTCCTTTGTACTTTAATCTTGCATTTTTTTTAAACGCATTCTAATTACAGATACTGGATTAGTTAAGGAATACAAAATGAAGGAAAAATTATAGATATGCAAGCCATTCAAAGGTCGTGAAATGGTTAAATAACAAAATTCTAGTAAGCTGGTTCCCCCGGATAAGAGTATTTGCAGCAGAAGCATTTCTCTGGAGGGAGAAGAAAGAAAGCTTGAGTAATACAAGAGTCTTTCAGATACATCTCAGCCCAATGATGGGGAAAATAGAGAATCAGCATACTTGGAAAGGCTAAAGATTCAGACATATACTACACATTTTGTTGTTGTTCTTATACATTTAGTGATTAAGGAACTTTTTCAAGCATCATTATCAAAAGGCATCTAAATCAGAGAGGAAATTTACCTGTGACCAATTTGGGAAGAAAGGATCACGACAACTTACTATTTCTAGATCGCCGACGGTGGTAGATCATATTTAATACACTGACATGATTGAGAATAAATGTGAGCAATGATTCAGTACATGCTGGTTTATTAAGCTTCTTCATAAAGTTCGGATAAAAAAAGGGATAAAATATTTTGAGGCAGAATGTGTTGCATATATGTGGCGTACAATTAATATTTGCTGCTGAACAAGTGTGGCATCCATGGGAGACCAGTAGACAAATGGACATTGGCCAGACTGTACACGACAAGAGAGCTTTAACCCACAATCAGCAGGAAAGCCAATTTTTCTCGTAATTGGACCCAAATGCCCAAGACCTGGTCAGCGACTGCCAGCTTCCCTATTTTCTGCTCACCTTCTGAGTGAAGACTAACCAGGGAAAGTCGTGATATGATCCCTTATGATCCCAAACCTGACACATGTCCCCTTAGCTGCCTCCAGCTTCCTGGTACCAACAACCTCCAATCAGTGCAGAGCTGAAGACTTCCTTCTTTTTTTCTTCACTATGAAACTTCTCCACTGCCCTGCTTGTCTTTGAGTCTTTACCAATCCTGATGGTGGTTGATCCTTTTGCTGTAATAAACTGAATAAATAGCCTCTGCTTTGGGCGCCTGGGTGGCTCAGTTGTTAAGTGTCTGCCTTTGGCTCAGATCATGATCCCAGGGTCCTGGGATTGAGTCCCACCTCTGGCTCCCTGCTCCGTGGGAAGCCTGCTTCTCGTGCTCCCCCTGCTTGTGTTCCTGCTCTTGCTGTCTCTCTCTCTGTCAAATAAATAAATAAAATCTTAAAAATAAAAAAAAATAACCTCTCCTTGTTCTCATTTGGGTGGTCTTTGTTTATTTCCACGTCCATAATCAATCATTTCATTTAGCAGCTTGGCTTTGAAGAAAAATAATTGGTTTGGGCATAGAAGGTATAAAACCTACTAACCTAATGGTTTGTAACGTATAGGTCTGAGCTTCACGCAGTAAGGAAGGGTGATCGGGAAGAACCACAGCCATCTGAATAGAGATTGTTTTCTTGGTTGAATTATACACATTTCAATTATCCCTTCGATTTTATGTTGTTTCACTGTCTAGTTATGAAATTTATTTGGAAGAAAAATTTCTTTTTCTCCTGGTTCTTGAAGTGGCTTTGGCTTAATCTGTGTTCAGCCATGCATAAGTACCAAATAGAAACCTTGTCATTCAACACGTTTAGAGAATGTAATTTTATGCTACATATTTTGCCAATAAGATAAACCGCTTATAATTTAATTTGTCTTTGAGGATTGAGAAGGCCTTTCTAAATTCCACATTCTTTCAGGATTAATGTTAAAAATGCTTTGACTACCATTTCTGGAAGTTGTATAGAATTGCAAAATATATATAAGTTTTATAGAAAATGTGTAACAGAGAGGTACAGCAACATTGTCCCTGGGGACATGGCTAAGTGACAGGGTGATCAGAGGTAAATCTCTATAGAAATCTCAACACTGCTGCAAACAGCACCAGAGGTTATCAAAGAGTGGTGGATCCAAATCATTTCAGGTAGGTAATATGCCTCTTCGAACTTCCCAGCATATATGGCAAGACCAGCAAGGACAGTAAAATGAGATTAAACCACAGAAATATCTACCCTGGGAGCCACTGCCAGAAATGCACAGCCCTTAGAGCTTAGAGTGTATAAGAGGACAAGCAAATTGTCAGTAGGAGATGAGAAACAGGATTTTTTTTTGCATGTTCCTAAAGCATACAATATATTTTAAAGAATACAACATAGCGTAACATAAAGGCATATTTTATATGTAAGAAAAAGAAAATTTGAATTTGTTTCCACTTATTTTCACCGAAGCTATAAGATAAAATTACATGGTGGAAAATCTTGTTTTTCAACAACATCAAATGTGACCACAGGAAAAGCAGGGTGCAGGTTTTCGCATTTGCGGAGCCGTGAAACGTGCACGCCTTCCTCCATGGGCAATTGCCAGCCCTCGGAGGTCATTAAATAAAAGCGAATTTCTGCTCCTTGCAGTTAAGTGTGTCTCCACTATAGGAGATACTCTCCAAAGCAGGAGAGAAGTCGCCCTCCCAAGCTGCATTGTCACTGACAATAACATGGTATTACATTCAGAGATAATGGTCTTTATTATTTAGAGCTATTTTAGGTTCACAACAATATTGAGCAGAAGGTACAGAGATTTCCCACCTACCCCCTGCTCGTCCCCATTATCAACATCCCTGACTCGAGCGGTACATTTTAAAAAATTGATAAACCAGGGGACCTGAGTGGTTCAGTCAGTGAAGCATCCAACTCTTGATTTTGGCTCAGGTCATGCCCTCAGGGTGGTGGGACAGAGCCTGAGCTGGGACTCTGCTTAAGATTCTCTCTCTCTTCCTCTGTCCCTCCCCCTCCACTCCCCCTCTTTCTTTTTTAAATAAACAAATAAATCTTAAAAAAATAAAAATAAAAGTTAAACCTATACCAGCACATCATAATCCCCCAAAGTCCATAGTTCACCTTAGGGTTCACTCTGGGTGGTGTACATTCTCAGGGTCTGGGCAAATGTATAATGGCATGTATCCACCATTATAGTATCATACACAGTAACAGTAATTTCCCAGCCCTAAACATCCTCTGTGCTCTGCCTGTTCATCAATACCTCCCCTCGACCCCTGACAACCACTCACCTTTTTATTGCCATTGTAGTTTTTTGTTTTGTTTTGTTTTTGTTTTTGTTTTTGCCATTTCCCGCATGCCATGGAGCTGGAACCATACAGGATGTGTAGCCTTTTCAGATTGGCTTCTTTTACTTATAATATGTTTCCTCCATGCCTTTTCATGACTTGATCGCTCATTTTTTTTTAACACTAAATCATATTCCATTGTCTGGATGTGTCATAATTTATTCATCCATTCACCCACTGAAGGACAGCTTGGTTCCCTCCCAGCTTTAGCAAATATGAATAAAGCTGCTGTGAATATCCTCGTGGGGGTACTTGTGTGGACCTCAGTTTCAACTCCTTTAGGCAAATACCAAGGAATGCAATTGCTGGACTCTATAATAAGAGTAGGTTTAATTTTGTAAGAAACCATCAAACCGTCTTCACCATTTTAGATTTCTACCATCAGTGGTTTTAATTTTACATTTCCCTGATGACATATAATGTGGAACATTTTTCATATGCTTATTTGTCATCTGTTTATCTTCTTTGGTGAGGGTTCTTTATCCCATCTTTTAAACAGATTGTTTTCTTACCATCGAGTTCTTTGTATATTTTGGCTAATAGTCCCTTATTAGATATATCTTTTGCAAATATTTTCTCCCCGTATTTGGTTTGTCTTTTCGTTCTCTTGACTGTGTCCTTTGCAGAGCAGTAATTTTTAATTTTAATTAAGTCCAGCTTATTATTTCATTCTTGAGTGGGTCATGCTCTTGACGTTGTATCTAACTGATATCGCCAAACCAGGCTCATCTAGATTTTCTTCTACATTATTTTCTAGGAGTTTGGATTGTTTTAAACATCTCTTATTTCTTCAGCAGTCAATTAAGAAAAAACACATACTGTATAACTCTCATTAAAATGTCATTGTCTAAATGATTCCAAAGGTGGGAAATGACATCCATGAGAGATTTTATAATGCAGAAAGAGGAAGAAGGTAACATGGGCCAAATATAGGTCATGTATTTTAGGGGTCTAACGTAGAGAGACTTAATGTCACTCTATATGTAAATGTGCTGAAATAAGAAAGAAACTCTATTGTAGGATAAATATAGCTTAATGAATATAGGTGTGTAAGTAGGAAAAAAGCAAAGTTATGAAATGTCTCTTCTCCACAGAGTTTCTTAACAATATATAACATTACAACAGCAATGATTTCTTAACAACACTTGTCATGCCGTGTTTTCCAAAAGCAGGACATTTGTGCAATGATGGCCCTGTAGGTCTATGGAGTTCCATTTTCTTCTGTTTCTAGGCACATAGGACAAGAACACTTCACAGACTTCCTGAGTGCTGATCTCAGGGATGTGAGCAAGAATGGCCATTACTAAGTCCAGGGTTGGCTACAAAAACTCTCCGAGACCTTCCAGCTCCCTATCTCCTGGGAACTATGGGCGGAGCTAATAGCTTCATAAGGGGTGGGGCTCCCTCAGTCACCCTTAAGGATCACCTAAATGAAGGGAGAAATAAAACCCTTTTGTCAAGCCAATAAGAACTTGGAATCATGTTTCTCCCACATAGATTGACCCATTCTGACTAACACAGCAGCAAAAATTAGATCATTAAAACCTTTACTTTGCATTCTTATAACTTCTCCCTAATAGTGTGGCATTTCACAACTGTTACATTATTTTTAGCACAAAATTTATACTAAGTCATAGTTAGGTAAAACTCTAAAAATAAGAAATTTGCTTTTACTAATCCTATATGCATCAAAATTTACCCATATACCCCAAAAGACTGATGGTTTAATGAAGTGAAACTGTATTTTATTAAATTCTCATTATCTCATTATCTGGAGAGTCTTGTTACAAAATATTCAAAGATAATTTCCATCGAAAATCCAACAAATTGCCCATAACCTGATGGAAATGAAACCATCAAAAATAACTTTCGTATATAAAAAAATAATCCTATTTCTAGGCTCTGTGATCCCAGAATAATTCATTTAGAAAATAATATATGAGAAATACACTTGTGGTTTAGGAAGTAAAAGTAGAAGAAACTGCTATTAACCGATAGGAAAAGCCAAAGTTCTCAAGGACGTTGGTCCATTTTCCATGACTTCAAACATGTGTTGTATGCATGAATCCTTTGAGAGCCTGTCTCAGTAGCAGAAAACATGCCTTCTATGGGCTGAGAAACATTGTTCCAAAATTATGTTAATGACAGTTATTAATATTGGATAACTGCTGTGTGCCCGGAAATGGGCTTAGCGCTCTCTATATTGATCTCCTCATTTAATCATTACAAAACAGTGGCTACCAGGATAAGATAAGGGAAGAGTTTGTCTACAGTTCTTTGTAAAGTTTGTACTTTATCAATTCAAGGTACTATCATAATATCATCTCCACTAGACTATCTCTAGAATTCTGATTTGTTTGTATTAAAATTATGGAATCCGAGGTTTTTAAAGCCCGTAAAAGGCAATGATGTTCAGTATTGTCACTTCGTCAATTTACAAAATGCTTCAAGACATAAAAGCAAACCCACCCAACCTACCTCGGCTTTTCTAAAATTCCTAGTTAGTTACTGGCAGGTACCATGAGTGGGCTCTAGTTTTTTTGTTTTCTGATGGATTGCTGGTTCTTTTTTTTTTTTTTTGACAGGGAGAGATCGCAAGTAGGCAGAGAGGCAGGCGGAGAGAGAGGAGGAAGCAGGGTCCCTGCTGAACAGAGAGCCCGATGCAGGGCTCGATCCCAGGACCCTGAGATCGTGACCTGAGCCGAAGGCAGAGGCTTTAACCCACTGAGCCCCCCAGGCGCCCCAGGATTACTGGTTCTTTATAGCCAGCTGCCTACTGTAGAGAGTACTCCATTTTAATATTTTTTGTTAGCATTCCTGCTACAAAAATCTACATTTTAATTTAAACTTCTTTAATGATCTCATAAAAACTGTGGGAAGATATATTATGCATAAAATTTCCAAAAGTAAAGATTTTTTTTCTTTTGGCCACATAAAATAAATAAATGTTGATAGCTAAAATTGACTAAAATATAAAATGCATATTTGATAACTGGAATTTTAAGATGCCTTTAATTGCCTACAGAGCCTTTGATGTCCATTTAGAAATAGTCACGTTACCCCAAAACTATGATTATGCGATAAATAATGACATATACAAATAAACAGTGGGCTTGCTTTTCATAGAGAATTAGACCAACTTGTTTGGAAATAGCTTCTTTTGAACTAAAAAGATATTATCATATCCATGGCTGTGCAAGAAGAAAATAATCTGATTTGGAAATTTCATTCAATTTTATCCAAAAAAAGGCCTGAGAATAAACAGAGAAGTGAATAAGCAAATGAATGAATAAAATAGATATTCTACTTTTCCTCAAAAATTCATCAAAGAATACTGACTTACTTTAGAAGTGGCAGGATGAGTACATTTGTTAAGTAAAGCTCAGGAAATACGGGTGCTATGAACCAAATGTTTGTGTCTCCCCCAAGTTCATCTGCTGAAGCCCTGATTCCCAATGTGGCCATATTTGATGTCCTTTGGGAGATAATCAGGTTTAGATGAGGCCGTGAAGGTAAAGCCCCCATGAAGGGATTAGTGTCCTTACAAGGAGAGACGGGAGCCCTCTCTGCCGCTTGAGGACAAGGCTAGAAGGTTGTCACCCACATGAGGAATTTTCTGGAACCTTAATCCTAGACGTTTGGCCTCCAGAACTGTGAGAAATAAATGTTTGTTGCTCAGCCACGCTGTGCGTGGTGCTTTGTTACAGCAGCTGAGCTAAGACAGTAGCAAACTCTTAAAGATAATCTTTTGCTTTTTAAAAATAAATATAAATTAGTTCTCAATTACTGGAAATTGAATGTTCAGTCATCATCATGGGAATGACAAAACTTTGAGAGAATTTAGGAAATTAAATTGACAGAAAACTGAAGAGGGAGAAATATAACTATTTTATTTCATTTAAAAGACCAATTTATTGGGGCACCTGGGTGGCTCAGATGGTTAAACAAATGTCTGCCTTTGGCTCAGGTCATGATCCCAGGGTCCTGGGATTAAATCCTATTAAAACCTGGGATTTAACCCTATTAAACCGTTGAGCTCCTGGCTCAGTGGGGAGCCTGCTTCTCCCTCTCCCTCTGCCTTTCCCTCTGCTCCTGCTCATTCTCTCTTTCTCTGTATCTCTGTCTCTCTCAAATGAATAAATAAAATCTTAAAAAAAAAAAAAGACTATTTATTTGAAAAAGAGAGGAGGGGGAGGGGCAGAGGGAGAGAGAAAGTCTTAAGCAGACTCCACACTGAGCGTGGAGTCCACCACGGGCTCCATCCCATGACCCCAAGATTACAACCTGAGCTGAAATTAAGAGTCAGACACTCAATGGACTGCACCACCCAGGTGCCCCAAAATATCACTATTTGAAAAAGAAGAGAAAAGATCCAGAGCAGTGATTTGATATGATCTGGGAGTAAATGGAAAGATTAATACCTTCTAAAGGGTGTGTCCTAGAACATTGGCACTCCCTGAGATTTGTAAGGGAAAAAAGTGTTTTCTTTGGTCAAATTCGTGTGAGAAATTCTGTGTATTAGGCAAACTGCCTAGAGAAGCAGAGGACATGTATATATAGTAGACCGTGTGAGGAATTCTGTTAAGAAACACTCCCTTATAATTCTGTGTAGTCGACCACAGAAAACTTTCTTCCGAAACAATAAATAGCAAATATTGCTGACAGCAGAGAAACTGAATTTTAGAAGGCGCAGTTGACAGTGCGTGTAAATGGAGAATTTGGGTCAGATGAATAGACACAGATGCATCCTCCTCTGCTTCTACATATGCATATATTAGGGGGAATGTTGGTTTATGCTGGTTCTTGGTAATTTCCACTTCTTTTTTCTAAGAGCTGACCCACCTTTCCCTTAATTACCTTAACCACGTTTAAACCCGCCTCTCCTCACCTGCACCCCTGCAATCATGGCCAGAGACGAAGATAACGAGCCACAGGACGGCACTTTGCCTTCACAGCCACCAGCCACAAGGATGTCCTCTCACTGTCCGACAGTCGTACAACACACCCCTACTCCCTACTTAACTGGAAGAACATGTCGCATCTTCTCCTCTCTCCACAAACCTCTAACAACCCCCATCCCCCTGCAAACTCCTCTCAACTGAGAAAAAAGAAGGAATCAAAAGAGAATTTCCAAGTCCTCCCGCTAGCTGTCCTGCTGCCCCCCGTCTGTAGCTGGGCGCCCTCGTCACCTCCCCGTGCACCAGCCCCCCACCCACCGCGGACTCCTCCATGACTCTGCTCCTATAATCCCCTCCTTTCCCTTCAGCAGCATAAGTGGGCACTTTCTTTTCTTCGTGAGCAGAAAAACATGATCTGGAACCTCACATCATGAAAAATAAAATCTCCCGATGTCATGATCTCCCACTGCCACTCTGTTTGCTCCCATTCGAGAAAATCCATGAAAGGAGTGGCTCTCCTTGCTGCCTCCTTAACCTGCCTTGTGAGATTCTAAGCAGAGAACTCAGTTGAGTCCACCTGAACTTCCGACCTAGAGAACTGGGAAACGATAAGCGGATGCTGTTTTAAACTGCTACGTTTGTGGCATTTTGTCAAACAGCCATAAAAAAATGAATCCAGTTGGGGACTGATTGCAGCTTCTAAAGACGTGGTTAGGGTAGGGCTCATTAAGAAGGTGCCGTGGAACGAGGGTTTATAAAGGTGAAGACTATCGGTCATGTGGCTATTCGGGGTGTGAGTGTTCCAGACAGAGAGAAACACCCAGTGCATGAGCGGAAAGCAAAATCTGGGGGCGAAGGGCAGCATGGGGTCTCAGGAGGCTGGGGTGGCATGAGAAGAGAAAGGAGGTGAGAGGAAACGTGGGGCTCGGGACAGATCACCTGGGATGTTTTTGGAACGATTTTGGATTTTTGGAGTGAATTGGAAGCTGGGCGCAGGATTTTTAAGCAGAGGAGTGTTTCTACCCCGTTGGGAATAGACTACAGGATCAGTAGGAGAAGCAGGAAGAAGACGTTTGAAGGGGGTTGACCCATGAGAGTAGCAGTTGAGGTGGAGCAAAGTGGTTAGATTTTGGAAAATTTATCATTGCTCTCTGAAATTCAACCTACAAACACGTGGCTTGCTGCCTTCAAGGTAACTAAACTTCGAGCGGTGTGGCTTGGATCTGACGGCCTTGCTGTAAGGCTGGGACGGTTAATATGAGGTGTTAATTTGGTTTAGGTCACCCCACTCAGATATTTTGTCAAACAGTACTCTCCATGCTTCTGTGACGGTATTTGTTTTTAGATGAGAATTAACATCTCATCAGTAAGCTTTGAGTAAAGCGAATACCCTCCAAAATGTGGTGGGCCTTATCCAATCAGTCAAAGGACTTCATAGAAGAAAGACTGATGTCTTTAGGAGCAGAGGGAATTCTTTCAGCAGATGGCCTTTTGGACAAGCTCTGCAGCTCCTCCCTGGGTCTGCAGCCTGCTGGCTGACTGTAGATTTTGAGTTTGCAAGTCCCCACAATCGCATGAGCCAATTCCTTAAAAGAGATCTCTCTCTCTGTGTACATTCTGTTGGTTCTGTCTCTTGGGAGAACCCTGACTAATACAACGGTCTCTGGTACAACACAGAAAAGAAGCATCTGGAGAAGGTGGGAGCAGTAGAAACCCTACCCTGGATTTCTTTATTATGAAGCTCCTGCTGGGTCTCAAGCCTCGGTTAAGCCCCCGGCAGATACCAGATACAACAGGAGGAAGTTGGTCCTGTCCAACTGTGCCACTGCTCTGCGCTCCAGTCAGGTTCTTCACTTAAAAATGGGTGTATGATGAACCTCATTCAGCTGATGAGAATATTGAATGTCATAATGCATGTAAAGTATCTACCAGTGAACCAGGCTCAAAATGGACTCTTAATAAATGACAGTATTATGGGACATCTGGGTGGCTCAGTTCGTTGAGTGTCTGACTCTTGATTTCGGCTCAGGTCATGATGGTAGGGTTGTGGGATCGAGCCCTGCGTTGGGTTCCCTACTCAGCACTGAGTCTGCTTGAGATTCTCTCTCTCCTCTTCTACCCCTCCCCCCACTCAAGCGCTCTCTCTTTCTCTTTCTTAAATACATAAACAAATGGCAGTATTATTATCACTGCCTCCCATTCAAAGGGCATTATGTGGCTGCCATTACTGGTAAAGGTACAAACGGTAATACCAGGAGAAGTGATAATAATACTTTACAGTGATTTGACTCGCTTAACATTTTAAAGAAGTTTCCTATCTTATTTCATTATTATGCCACTAATAACCTGTGTAGGTTATTGTGTTTTTAGTTTCAATGGAAACCAGGAAGATGTTACATGATTTTATCCTCAGTCTGTCTGTATATGCAAATCCAACATTCTGTACACTGTGGATGAAATTTTATTTGGCTGCTGTGATGAGTAAATAATAGTTAAAATAATTGCCGCACCAAAAATCAATACAATTTAGATGGGAAATTTTAAAAAGAAGTATATATAATTGCTATAAAAGTATTTTAAGGGATAGTTACACAAATTTTTAAAGTTTATTTTAAAATAAATTTAGTAAACAACATTTTGTGCCTCTCAGTACCCAATTGTGCATATATTGCGTCTTTAATGGAACTTCACAAAAATTGCATTAGAAAGCACGTCAACTTTCTTTGGTGTTTTCCAAAGAGTTTTACACTGGAAGCTATTTCATTATATTTTAATTGTTTTCCCAGAGAATAAATTGATTTTCTTTAATACTTACTTTAATTGAAAAGACCAAAAAAGGGTTAGTAATGATAAAGGCTATATTTATTGAGTATGCAATAGGTAGCAGGCAATACGATGAATGCTTTGCAAGCATTGAGCATGTAAACATCACTCCCGTCCTATGAATAAGATATCTTTTCTTATGATCCAAATGAGTAAGTGGAGATCTAAGGAGGTCAAGTATTTTTCCTAAAGTTTTGCAGTTAGGATGGCAGAGTTAGAATTTGAGTTTTAGCGTTTAAATCCTTGTCTGAAGAAAGCAGAGTGGAGTCAATCATTCTCAAATTTCATGGCATGAAAAGAACGAGGAGTTGTGTTAAAATGCAGATTCCTAGGACTCCTCGCCAGACCCACAGGACCGGAAGTTCTGAGGGTGGGGCTCCGGGAGTTTTCTCTTTAACACACAACTCAGGTAATAATCCCCGGACAGGTGGCCCGGTCACAACTTGACAAACACTGCACTGTTGTCAATAGAATTATTGTTTTTAAAGTTTTTATGTTAAGCCTTTGTCAGTGAAAGAGTTCAAATTTCTGTCTTCACTATGGTGTAAAATATATTATTTTTTTAAGGAAGAAAATACTGGGTTCATCGTGAAGTGTCTTTCCTTGGCTTTAGCCAAGATTAATGTGCATCAGAGGACCCAGCTCTTTCTTCTAAATTCACCTTCTGAGGGTTTGTGGAAATGCGGGGCCAGACTGACCTACTTTAGAGAGACTTATTGAAACTTGGGAAGTACTGGTGCCCTTGTGCTATTTTTTCGGTAAAAGCCAAACTTGCTTCTTTCCATATATCTTTCAAGACCATGCTTGTATTCTAACATATCAGTACTGCGAGGACTTCAAAATATATTTGCGCTGCCCGCGTATCCCCTGGCAGGTTTCATATATTATTGTTAATGGTTAAAAAAAACAAAAACATATACAAAATAGTGTGATTGTGGAGAAGCGTGTGTGAGGGTATTTAGGGGAGTGTGGCAAGATCTTGCTATGACAACAGTGCTGTGAAGGAGTTTAAGTAATTATTAACTCCTCTAACCCTTATAAAAATATTCATTATATTTAAGTGATTTACTCATCCTAAATCAGTATTATTCCAGCTAACAGTTAATTTGATGGGTTTCTGGCCTAGAAATTCCTTGATTCAACTCCTTTTGACTTTGCAAAGTTTTCTTTTTCTTTTTTTTTTTTTTTTTTGCAAAGTTTACTTTGGGTTAACCTCCCACCTCTAGCTCTTAATGTCCCTCATACGAATAATTGCGTTATGATATGAAAGAGATTTTTATTTGTTTCTAATGAACACATTGTAGTCCTTTCCTGTTTTAAAATAGTTTTGGGGGCGCCTGGGTGGCTCAGTGGGTTGAAGCCTCTGCCTTCAGCTCAGGTCATGATCTCAGGGTCCTGGGATCGAGCCCCACATCGGGCTCTCTGCTCAGCAGGGAGCCTGCTTCCCCCTCTCTCTCTGCCTGCCTCTCTGCCTACATGTGATCTCTCTCTCTCTCTCTCTGTCAAATAAATAAATAAAACCTTTAAAAAAAAAAAATAAAAAATAAATAAAATAAAATAGTTTTGAATGTATTTTTTTTATCCGTGAAAGACATCGGAGTAAGTCATGGGGAAAGGAACCCTTTCTTGTAACTGAGGAAGATGCCATTGGGAGGACTTAACGGAAGCACCCAAGATCACATAGGAGGTAGGCGCTGGGAGGGACCCAGGCTTCGGACACCTCATTCAGCGTGTTACTGATTTGGTCTGGCCCACCTCTATGAACGTCTATTTCAGGAAGGCTGTCTGCCACGTGGCTACCGCAACATTGCCCCCCTCAGATAAGTTCCACAAGGGATCTGTCTGAAACTCCTAAGACCCATGTCACCTGGAGTCCTGCGGTGGTGGTTTTGGGCTCTCAGAAGGAAGTCCTCCTCTCCGGCCCCATGGGCCAGGGCACCTGCCGGGAGCGAGGTGCACAGCAGGCCGCCGGGGGTGTGCGGGGAGAAAGGGCAGCCAGGGGTGTTGGAGCAGCTCCAGGCAGCTCAGAGGCAGCAGCATTGCGAGGGGCTGGCACTGAAAGGAAGAGGGAAGGCCGCGGGCACCCTGACTGGGGGGCATCGGCGCCCCAGGCTAGGCCAGAGCTGGGGGGGAGGGGCTCGGAGCGCTCCAGCTGGGCGCATCCCGCATCCGCACGTGAGACCCGTGTGCCCTCGGGTCTCTAAGGTGACTGCAACTCACTGGGAGTGTCGAGTTAACATTCACAGCGCTCTCCCAGTTTAAACCTCATGAAAGGATTAAGAGTAACTTTACATTTCTGTTTTCTTTCTACTAAAGCATAAGTATTAACCAGAAGAAAAACGGGGAAAACAAATACTCCAGTGACAAAAACAAAAACAAAACAAAACAAAACAAAAAAACTATAAAAGATGATGGTTGGCCAGTTATGAGAAGTGCACTTGATTTTCTGAGAGCAGAAAACGAGGAGTAATAATTTCCTGAAGATAACCAGCCAGTGATTCTTTTTGTAGTAAAGTCTCCTGAATAAGATTCTCTGACCACTTCTCTTCCAACTCTGCTGCCTCTCACATCTTTGTCAAGCTGAGTTATGTTTTCAATAAAACCACCAAAGCATTGAAATTCTAAAGCCATCTGTCACTATCCATGCTCATTATTATTTTTTCAAACATCAAAGCTATACTTGAAAACCATCAAGAGTGTATCTGAATTCTCTTTGCCGGAGCTGGAAAAATGGAGGACATTCGAATCATGGCCCATCCACTTGTAACCTGGGTGACCTGGGGCTAATACTGACCGGCTTCATGCCTTCATGCCTTCATTTCCCCATCTGTGGGACGATCATCATGATGAGGACCACATTGCTTTGTTGAGAGGAAATCAATGCTAATAAAGATAAAACACTTAGAACAGTATCTATCACAGAAGGGGTGCTTATAAACACGAGATCGGATTGGCAGCAACTAACTTGTGTGCGGAATGATACAGGAATTTATGTTCCAGCTTGGAATCGAGCTGCTCCGGCTGTTATTCGGAATGCACTTATTTGGAAGATATTGAGTACTGCTGCAAATTCAAGCATTTATTTGATGTTTGACTGAACTCTGGAATCTGTTTCCATGCATAATGTAGACATATTCCTCTAAATAATTTACCAGCCATTTTATTGTCTCAAAAGAAATATAAAAATGTGTAAAATACTAGAAAACCCATATATCCCTTCTATTTGGAAGTTTAAGACCAGAGGCTGAAGAAACGTTTACTCTTTTTTTCTCCGATGAGCATACGCCTCCAGCTTAGGGAGCGTTATGTTATTGCAAAGTTTGCTTTCTTTAGGAAACACGAGAGCAGAAGATCTTCTCATAAATACAAAGGAGGATAAGAACTGTTATGTGTGGAATTATATGCTGACTACCTAGAACAGGGTCTCCCTGAGGGCCAGTCAGCATTGTCTTGGTATTAAGTTAAAGAATTTGACATTTTTATCCCACGAAAGGATGTGGGCACAGAAAAAGCTGTAGAGTTAACCTACACAAGACAACACAAAAAAACATGAAATGACCTGGGATCATGAAATGCACACTCCTTATCATGATCCCAAAATCTCCACGAGATCTGGCCCCTGTCTATGATTACAAACTCATTTTTAGAGCGCTTGTGTGCACTCAGTCCCCTCCGGACCCAACGGCTTCCTTTTGGGGTTTTTTGGGACCATGTTAACATCCCCCTAACCTGAGCATCTTTGTACTTGTTCCTCTGTCCGGGATGGTTTTTTCCTGGATGTTCACAAGTTTCTATTCTTTTTCTTATTTTATTCAGGTCTTCACTGAGATTCGGGCTGAAGCAGTTCAGCTTTAAATATATATTTCTCTTGGGGCACCTGGGTGGCTCAGTGGGTTAAAACCTCTGCCTTCGGCTCAGGTCATGATCTCAGGGTCCTGGGATCGAGCCCCGCATGGGGCTCTCTGCTCGGCGGGGAGCCTGCTTCTCCCTCTCTCTCTGCCTGCCTCTCTGCCTACTTGTGATTTCTCTCTCCGTCAAATAAATAAATAAAATATTAAAAAAAAATATATATTTCTCTTGCTGTGAAGTAAGTTCTGTGTACCGACCCCACGTTGTGTGGAAAGCCATGATGACAGGTTCAACTTACATGAGCCCACAGAGTCTGGCACCCAAGAAGCATCACGGGCAGGGAGGAGGCACATCCGAGCCCAGAAGAGGTGTCTTCCAGGGTCACCCCCGGAAGGTTCTCTAGTGGTGCCGCTTTCCACACGCAGGTGGTGTGGACATCATGGAGACCCACCTGTGAACCAGGCTCAGGTTGGTTCCCCGGTAAACTGGTTGGAAAAATACCACAGGTGCCCACAGACTTGGACTGAGACAGAAGAGGCAAGTTCCACGGTAGCTGATGTTGAGGAGTCTGGATCGCCCTGTTCTTACAACTTAATTGCACCTTCTGGACCAGCCTAGCTGGGCATTTTACATGCCATTCCCATTGGATGGTAGTGGCTGCCTTTCCCACCCAAACGTAGGGGAAGGTGGGCTGGCGACAGTTTATGATGGAAACTCACTTCCCATGGTCACCTGATAAGCCCGTGTTGAGTTTCTACAAGACTGAAAGCTGTTTCTCAAAAAGCTATCTTCAGAAGAGGGCACAGATTCGCTCCGGAATCTGAGAGGTCTGAGAAGTGGCGATTCTAGAATTGGTGTTTGCCAGGGACTCTGTACAACATCCTGATTTGTCAGTGACACTGGGAGCATCCTTGGCCACTCTGGGGAGGCGGGGGGCTGGGGGAGGAGGCAGAGTAGTTTGTATTCCAGCCTGGCGAGCTGCAGAGCCCCCTGCTGGTGGTCTCAGGGGTGACTGCACATGGGTAGAAGTCACATGCATATAGGGCAGAGGTTGCCTTTATACTCATACCTTAGTTTTTAAAAAATGTAGCACATTATAGGTATTCTACAAAAAAAATTTAAAGTATGCAGAATGCAGAAGTGTATGTTTCTAGAAAATACGCAGTCCTGCTGAAATGGCAACTTTAAAAGCCCAAAGGTCCCTTCCAATACTAATGTTATATAATTCCATAGATTATTTTGGGGTCTAAGATATTATTTTCAAAATAATTTACTTATTGGCAATGCATGCTGCTCTATATAGATTTTTTTTCTTATAAATAATTAGCAAGTATATTTGAAATAGGATATTAAAGGTCGTTTAGACCACGAAGACTTGTGTTTTATCCTAGCAGGAATTTTTCCTGAATGGATAGCACAAAATTTCTTTTAAATCTGTTTTATTTTATTTTATTTTTTAAAAGATTTTATTTATTTGAGAGTGAGTGTGCACGAGAGAGCACAAGCAGGGGAGAGGCAGAGGACGAGGGAGAAGCAGGCTCCCAATTGAGCAGGGAGCCCGATGTGGGGCTCAGTCCCAGGACCCTGAGATCATGACCTGAGGCAAAGGCAGACACTTAACCACCTGAGCCACCAAGATGCCTCTTAAATCTGTTTTAAAGTATTTAATAATTAGAAAAAGTATATATAGTAAATATTATATTAAGATAAGTGATTTCTTTTCCCAATTTTATTTTATTTTATTTATTTTTTTCCTAATTTTTAAAGTCCATAGATTTTCCAGGATAAACCTATAGGTGTTCAAAGTTATATATTTATGAATAATATTTTAAGCAACACTTTTATGATGTATGCACTCCGTGTAAGATATAAATTTGTCATATACATAAAATAATTACACATTATATGATGAAATAATCATTTAGAATGAACCGATTGTTTAATACAACATACATATACAACTATTGAAAATGATTATTTAAAATTTATACCGTCACTGAATTTTCAAATGTCTAATTCATTGAGAGTTGATCCAAATATGAGGCTCAACGATCATGATTTCTGAGCATTACTGAAAGCATTTTAAGATATACAAGAGGAAATTAAGACCCTTGGGACCTCTGCAAATGGCACCAAACTGGCAGACGTTATTTGTCAAATTTTGTCCATCCCATCGCCTACTTCCACCATGGAAGAATAGAGGTAGTTTTCTTGCAAGGTGACTCGTGAAACGGTCCTCGTGTTCCCGCTTCACGTTCTGAGTTCCCCTCCCTCCACTCTGCCCTCTCTTTTCCCCACCTTGAGGCTGGTCCCACTACTGAACAGAAGGGCTCACTTCACGTCCAGCCCACCAGGAGCCCTCCCTGTGTCGCCTGTCACTCGCAGGACTCACTGTCAAGCCGCTTGCTTTATCTTATCTCTCCAGTCATACATATGCGCTGTTAGCCAAGTGTGTAGTCGATGATACATAAGTTGTTTGGGTTGTGTGATTGATGTTTACAGACACAGAAAGGTATTTGATTTTCTAGTGTTTATTCTAGGATAAGCTCGCATAAAGCTTCATTCTTACAGAGCAGAATATGAATCACATACCAGAAGTAGCCACATTTTGATTTTAGTAAAATCATCCTGGGAAATAACTTGCCAAGTGCTCACTTAAAGACTATTTCTTTTGAAACCCAAATTGTTCTAGGCTATCCAAAATCTTAGAATCTAAGAGGAAGCATATGACATGGATATATAACCAGTGCCAACTTCAGACAAATACATAAATGCATGATTTTTGCCAGTTTTACCTTTTGGAGTCACTTAAAAATCACTTAATATAAAATCCCACGGAAATCTACCAAAAGTATACCTTAAATAGATATAACATTTTGAAAATATCTAACCCGTACAGTTAGCCCGCGCTGTGCATAGCTCGGGGTCTACGGAGACTTCCGTGGGGCTGGACAGAGCACGGACAGCGTCTGCCCCCACCCACCCCTCGCACCAGGTGGACCCCCTCGTGCTCAGGGTGCATTTGCGTGGTTGTGTCACCGCTTCCTCCAAATGGTCATCGTTGGACAGAGGAAAGGAAGGGTCTCTCCGGAGAGGGTTTGTGGATCAAGCTGCATTTCCCCATGTTTCAGTTTGTCTCGGGGCCACTTCTTAGACCCCGCATCTCCTTTCTCTTACACCTGTTCGATGTAACCTCAGCCAGCACTTTGTTGATTTGTGTTGCTCTGCAGGGGAATAACCAAGCCCTCCGCCATCCCTCCCTCCAGGTTTCTGCCCCTGTTTATTGCGTCTTTGGCTGCAGTTATTGTAATTGCACATATACAGTTATTTTGGGACACAGAAGCCCCAACAGGCACCCTGATGAAGCTGCTGCGCTCCGGATATCCTTCTCCCTGTCCCTGACATGAAACCCCTCTTCACAAGATGATCTGAGTCAGTTACCCCAGCAGCATATTAACTCTCCATATGCCTGGTGGCCAAGCAGGATGAGGAAGCTACGATCAGGTCGCATCCATAACCTGGAATGCCATGATCACTTACTCCATCCCCTGGTACCAGCATAGCTCCCCTGGGAACCAGCACTTGTTCAAACACAGCCTGAAGCGGCCAAGACAGGAAGCACAAACTACCCAAATGGGTCGCTTCTACCACCGCACACTGGCTGGAGGTTGAGGAATCCACTGTATCTTACCAGACAACTGCTCACGAAGTCCCACCTTTCTCATAGGGCAGGTTCCTCTGTCTGAGCGATTCTGGGAGCGATCCCGTGCCAACAGCCCATCGTCGGAGCCCTAGCACGGTGATACGGGCTGGCGCTCTGTAGGCAAAGAACGCGGGGCAGAATGTGGCCCATTCTTAGTAAAGACAAACACTTGCCCTCCGAGGTGGAAGGTGTCTGATACGAAAAGGCTCCCATCACACAGCTGGCTCATTTTCTCAAAGATTTGTACCTTATCCAGGCTCTGCCTCAATTTCTGCTGCTGGCTGCTCAGGCTTTCGGCCGTGGGAATAACTGGATGCGCCTCGGCTAGCAGCTGACCGTGTTGCTGAGCTCATCCCTGGGCTTCCGTCCCTGCGACACGGTGGCTCCATTCATGGGCAGATGATGGACACGGAGAAGCGAGTACGTCTAGAAGCCGGCTGACTTCCACTCAATGAGCTAGCCTGGCTACCCGGTGGCTTGGTTGTCTCTTCTGAAGTGGATGTTCTCTCGTGTGCATTGATATGGAAGAAAACCCCCAACACATTCTGCACACTCTTGCCTGTGTATACGCTTCTTCTCCATAAGTTTTTTTTTTTTTAAAGATTTTGTTTATTTATTTGACAGAGAGAGAGAGATCACAAGTAGGCAGAGAGGCAGGCAGAGAGGGAGGGGGAAGCAGGCTCCCTGCTGAGCAGAGAGCCTGACATGGGGCTCGATCCCAGGACCCTGAGATCATGACCTGAGCTGAAGGAGAGGCTTAACCCACTGAGCCCCCCAGGTGCCCCCAGCAGGTACCTTTGACCCGCAGCATGAGCCTGCTGCAGTTTTTCACTCCTCTCAGCTCTGCTCAATACCAGCAGCCGTCCAAGTCATCTGATAAATGGGCACATGAGAGCATGCTGTCTCAAAACGCAAGACCGCCTGCCAAAATGCTATACTTCTTTCTCAGTGCTCAGCGGTAAGAGATGCGCTAACTTGCCCTTTAATTTTGAAGTGTTCCAGCATGTCCCAGACTGCCGGACTCCGAAAAATTTCACTGATGTGGCAAGGGGACCCTGAATATTCACGGGGCTCCTTTCCCAGTCTTTAGGGTAAATGTGACTCACAAGGGCATCCAGAGTGCGTTCTACTTCAAGCTCCCATGTCCAAATAAATGCTGAACGCAAGATTTCTAGCTGCGGCCGAGTGACAAAATCAGCAAATGTCGCTGCCTGAAAGTAGCTATAAATTTGGACAAAATTGATGACAACAACACAGTGCTCTGGAAATTGACTAAAGGCAAATAACAATCTAAGAATCTCTTACGCTCGTAAAATTTCTGAATTTCTGGGAAAAAAGACAATTGGAGTTTGTGCTACTCTGGCCTGAGGGTGCTTGTCCGCCCTGCTTGCAGCTCGGCAATGCCAAATTTCTGCCGGGGAAGCGCATACAGTACAAGATTCTTCTGGTTACCGGGGGCAGGCTCGCTTTTAAGCAGTGGGCGATGGCCATGCCCCGCAGCTCTGTTCGTGGCAGTGACTTCTTGGAGGCAGGCAAGGGATGGGGGGCTGCCAAATCCTGGGCTCTTTTAGCCTGAGCTGCTGTCATGGCCGGAGCAAGCATCATCCTGGTGAAGGCCGAGCGTGTGCACAGCCAAGACCAGACAGAGACCAAGTGATTACGCGTTCCTGGCCAAATGTGAGCACCAGGCAGGAGCAAAGAGCCCTGCAGGGGGCCCACTCATAAACAGCTCCATCCATGGAGGCTGGAAGCCAAACTGGCTGGATACTCTGGCATGCAAATTCGGTCCGGTCATTGGCTCGCTCTCAAAAATTCAGACATAAAATTAAAAATAAAAATATATGCAATCAAATAACAAAACCTGAGTGGACATTAGGCTGCTTATCACAGGAAATACAGATTTCATTGACTCAGCTCAGACAAGTACTATACAAACAAAAAGCAGCAGCAACAATCTTCGGGGACAGTTAGCAGACTGCCTCCCACCTCCCTCCTGCCCTTCCTTCCTTTTCTCTGCTTTCTCCCCTTCTGTTTACTTTCCCTTCTATTCTGTCTTTCCTACAAAACTCCTTAGGAGTCAGCTATGTACCATTAAAATTGAGAATTTTTAAAAACAATGAATAAGAGGGGTGCCTGGGCGTCTCAGTCGGTTAAGTATCTGACTTGATTTCAGCTCAGGTCTCATGAGATCAAGCCCTGCACTGGGCTCCCCACTCATCAAAGAGTCTGCTTGAGCCTCTCTCCCTCTCTTTTTGCCCCCTCTCTACTCTCTCTCTCTTTCAAATAAATAAATAAAATCTTTAAAAAAATGATTAAGAATCTTAGACAAAGCTAGTGTTTTATTTTTTCTGCAAATGAGCATTCATTTACATAGAGAAATAGACTATTGGAATATAAAAATATGAAAGCCAACTTTAAGGCTGCCTTTCATTCCCCTGAACCCGCTGGACAAGTTTGGGGAGTGTCCCTGACCCGGGGGATGATGAAGGCTATGGCTTTTACCAGCCTAGCAAAGACACGGCAGAGGCTAAAGGCAGAGAAGAGTCTAAATGACAATCTAACAGCTCTAGTTAACCACACTCTCTCATTTCATATAGAAAATGCAGCTCAAATTAAACTGGCACATTGCAGTCAAGTGCTGCATTTTAATTTATGGCCTGGGGCATCCGCTGATTTAGATGGGCGTTAGCCAAGGTGATAAAGTCTGATTACAAAATGGCAGATGTCCCAATGACGTACAACTGTGCCCCCAAAGACCTGACACCTAATAGTAAAAGAAATGCATGAAGTGACCAGAATACAACAGGGTCACAGAATGTTCCAAAGGACTATGCAACACAGAAACAAATGTTTGCCTGATGGGTGCTTCGGCTTTGACCTCGGTTTGAACACGAACCTAACTTATTAACATGGACGCATTGTAACTGTTGATAGAAATACAAAGGGCCACGTATAAATGATCAAGAAGCAGTAATTTCTAGTTGCAGAAGGGATGATTAGACAACCTACTATTTGCCAAACTCAGCTTTCATGCACATTTGCTTATTGTAATAATTCTGCATCTGGTTATTACTAAACATATTTGTCACATATGAAGAGAAGTATGGCTTCAAGAAGTACAAGAAGCGAGGTTAAGCATCCCAGGTCACGTGGCAGGAAGGAAATGGATTTGAACCCACGACTGAGAGACATTGACGTGGAGTCCCCTGCCATTGAGCCACCATTCTTGGCAATCAGCAGAACTATTCAGCAGAGCCCGAGGAACACACATACGTTTATCTATAGGAAGTCCGTTCAGCTGCATCGGTCAGGGTCCAATTAGGACACTGAATCCACACCAGTTGTTTTAACGGAATTGAGAAAGAATTTAACCTCCAAATAATTGCTACCCAGCTTTTGAGATCTGAAACGACAAAAAGGCAGCACTGAGATATCTTGCGGCTTTGCAGTAGGCAGCTACTTTTTAAAAAGTTTGAGAATAAAGGACAGGAATTGTGATAATTTTGAAATTTGAAAGGTGGCCCCTTTCTGTGGGATACAGATGTCTAAGGACAGCTCTATCTGCCTACAACCCTGATTCAGGAGCTCAAGGGAGAAAACCCCCTGTATGTGCCAAGGGATAATGTGGTTTCAAGAAGACAACCCTGTGGTCACAAAGCAGTCTACCAGAATGGGTTTGAAACAGAGAGACAGAAGCTTGATAGCCAATATGCTCACTAAGGCTGTATTTCCAGAAACCCAGATGCCCTTTTTGCAACTTTCAGAAATTCTTCTTATAGTTGCAAGTGGTTATGAGTCACAGCCATGACTGAAATTAACTAATATCAGGAGCTGCTATTAAGTAAGTATTTTGTTCTCAAAATGCCATAATTTAACAAAAAGAATTCAGAACTTAATTGATTTGATATATAATTCGTGTTAAATTTTATTTATAAAATGATAGTTAATTTTAACTTGCATTTCAAAATTAGTACAGGAGTGTTGGTATTTTTATCAGAGACTCACCACTAAATATAGTTCCTCTGCTGCAAACTTACATAAAATATTTACTTAAGCATAATTATACCACAAAAGCTTATTCAAATGCCAAGCTCCTTTAGGAGATTTTCACAGTTGTCTTAAATCTAGACAGGATGGTTAATCATGGCATAATTACTCTGACCTTAAGCCACATATATCTTTTTATACATCATGCTATTTATAATGCATTTTGGCAGATTAGCCTTTCAAATGTATAGGAGCCTATTTAGTAAAATGAGTCATCATTATTGTCATCAAGAACACATAGACAACCATGAGAGATAGCAACTGGACTCCGCCTAGATGTACAAGACTTTCCTGGAGACACAAAGGACTAGAAAGAAGGTATCGTACATACTGTGAATTCACACTTGCGTGGAAGATAAGTCGCGCACACATGAAAACTACATTATTCAGAGTATATCATTAGAACCAAATGTATTCAATAATCTATAAGTGTTAAAAATTGAAAGCAGAGAAAGAAATTCCCTATGGGACTCAGTGAAGTAGAATGAAGTAGAATTTGAGTTTGACCTTGAAGAATCATGGGTCTCTGCTGTCGTGCACCGCCCACGCCGAGCACTGTATTAGCACTTAACTCACCCCACGTTGGCTGTCTCTCCCATCAGTCTCCTGAGTTCCGCAGCAGGGGTGTTGCCTTCGTGGGCCCTGAACATCTAGTTCGTTTTAACAAGCATAATCCAAACATTATGTTGTAAGGAACTGGATTATCCATTAATGAAGAGAAGTCAACAACCCCTATTCCTGCTCCGAGTCTCCCCAGGAAAGCAGGCATGTCGATGAAAAGGACAGTGTGCTACCCAGAAAGGCTGACAATCCATCTATACCCAAGAGAGAAGTAACGCTGTACCAGGCAAAATAAACAGCCACATATAATATCAATTCAATGAGTCTTTATAGGTGTTTCACCCAGAAAACCACCACCGTGATTGAGATGCAGAATATTTCCATCCCGCAAAGATTCCTTAGGCCCCTTGGCAGTCTACCCTCCCTCTACCCCCAACCATAGGCAACCACTGTTGTGCTTTCTGTTTTTATAGATGAGTTTATAGTTCATAAAAGTGGTATCATATAGTACATATGATGCACATACATGTAGCTACGTGTACACTATTTAGTGGCTAGTTTCTTTCATGCAGACTGATGATTTTTGTTTCATCCATTGTTTTTTAAATGTTTTATTATTTATTTTTGCGAGAGAGAGAGAGAGAGAGAGCGAGCGCGCACGGGCATGGGGTGTGGGAGGCAGAGGGAGAAGCAGACGCCCTGCTGAGCTGGGAGCCCGATTCTGGAATCATGACCTGAGCCGTTGGCAGGTGGATAACTGACTGAGCCACCCAGGTGCCCGAGTTTCATCCATTTTGTTTCATGTACTGGTAGTTGGTTTCTTTCGATCTATGAGTAGTATTTGTGATACTACAATTTTTAATAAGAAATATATATTTGGTCTTTGTCCTTTCTGGCATAAAGCTCCTAAAAACCTTGGAATTTTCTAAGTGGTGAGAGCAATAAAGGTGTCTTTTTTCATGCTAATGAGGTGACTCTTGGAGAGCACCTACGGATGGGGGCTGGTTGCCTAAGCAGCCAGCCAGCCCTGTGATTAGAGGCTTGGAGTCTTCAGTTCTACCCCTCAGACTTCTGGGGAGGGGACGGGGCCTAGAGGTTGGATCAGTTGTCAATGGCTAATTTAATAAGTCATGTCTATGTAATGAAGCCTCCATAAAAACCCAAAGGACAAGATTCAGAGAGTTTCTGGGTTGGCGAACACATGGAGATTGGGACAGAGTGGTGCTCTTGGAGAGGGCTGGGAAGCTCCGTGCCCTTCCCACATACCTTCCCCTGTGCATCTCCATCTGGCTGTGCCTGAGTTACTTTACTAAACTGGTAATCTCGTAAGTAAAATGGTTCTCTGAATTCTGTGAGCTACTCTAGCAAATTAATCAAACCCCAGGAGGGGGTCGTTGAAGGCTCTAATCTATAACCAGTCCATCAGAAGCCCTGGTGACAACTGGGGCTTGTGATTAGCGTCTGAACCGAGGGGAGTCTTGTGGAACCGAGCCCTCGGCCTGTGTGATCTGATGCTCTCTTCTGGTCCTACCAGCACTGAGTTGAACTGTAAGACCCTCAACTGGTGTCCAAGAATTGTTTGGTGGTGTTGGGAAAGACCTCATCAACTAGAATTGGTACTGGAATTTTAGTATTCAGTTGTATGGATTTTTTGTCTTTTCAAGTGTTGGTGGACATTGGTGTTGATTCCAGTTTGGGGCTATTATGCATAAAGCTACTGTAAACCTTTTACTACAAGTTTTTGTGGACATGTTTTTTCCATTTCTTTTGAGTAGATGCAACTCTTTCTCTTTTATGGCATTGTCGTTTTGGGCCTCTTGGTTATGGCAGTTGAATCTCTCTGCAACCAATTTAGTTATGTATCATAAAAGCTAAATGTGATAGGCTATGTGTCTATTAGAATTACATTTTCCCCTTCTGTTAAGTAATTCTACTGGTCATCCTTGTTTATTTTTAAATGTTTAATATTGTTTTCAGATGCTCAAAGAAGCTATTCATTTATAAGGGAAACTAGTCTGTGTAATTAGATTGTCTTATAAATTAATAACCAATTTTAAATTGAGTTTTGAATAAAAAATTGAGTTTTGAATATCGAAGGAGGCAGTTAGGGCATACAGTGGTCAAATCACACAGTTTCAGACATCCTCTGAAATAATAATGTGAACGAACTATTATATCTCAAGTCAGTCATTGCTTGGAACGTAATACAACTATTAATCACATTCACTCCAGACAACAACCACAGAAGTGGGTATTTTTATTTCAGATAAGGAAAACGAGGGATTCAAATGTTAAGTAACTTGCCCAACATCACAAAGCCCATAATCAGGAGGACTTGAGGGACAGTGGCGGACTCAACCCAAGCCATCTTCTCCAGGGGCCACACACTCGACCTTCAGTGACTTTACTAAACTTTGCTGACTGAAGGAAGGAACCATGACTTGTCAGTCTGCATCCCCTGTGCCCACTAGAGTGACTAGACATTCAATAAATATAACATAATTTAATGACTCCAAAGTTTTCTAATAAAAAGCTCCGAACATAAAAAAAAAAAGTTGGTTCTTTGTATTTCATTAAAATGTTCAAATAACATTGCTCATCATATTTTTTAGTTGATTCTTTTTGATAAACTCATGAGTCAACAGATCTCTCCTGGAAGTGAGGAGAGTGCATGCCGGGGGGACACTCTCCATCCGTGATGATTTCCATTCCAGGAAACAGCCTTCAGTGTGTTCAGTCAACACCGGCTATTTGTACAGAGACAGGCTTGTAAGACCCGAAAATCTAACTGAGTTCCTTCTATTGAGCTCCACATAAACTCAGCTCTTACCTTTCCTTTTGGGGAAAAAAAAAATTAAGAGAAAAAAGAAATCAAAGTTTAAAAGAACAGAAGGCCACCTCACATGGAGGAACCGCTATCCCCAGGAAGTTTTTATTCATGCGCCGGAGTCCGCTGTGCCAGGTATAAATTATGCAGTGACAGAGCTAAGTGGTGGAACGACTGTAACTTACCGGCAGTGCTCAGTAGGCGTAATGGACCTAGGATTCGCGTGTCCCGTCTCCTGAGCTCATCTAAGCCTTTTATGCCTCTGGAGCTGATGTTTTCTGATGTCTACGTGGGCCACGAAGAGTTCCAGTGGACCAAGCCTCTGAGTGGTTTACACTCACTTCAGTCAAGTTGCTTTCACCTCATCATCCTGCTCTTGTCCCCACAGGAAAGGAAAAGAGGCAGGCTTCAGTCACTGCTATGCATGTCTAGCTATCTGAGGGGACTGAAATGCAAGGAAAGGCAGTATTTTAGTCCATAGACGGAATGTAGGCAATGATGAATTATTAACTCAAGCATAAATAACCCATCAATCTTCATGCTGTTAAATGCTTTGATACCTATTTTATTTTACCTATTTATTTAAAGATTTTATTTATTTATTTGTGTGTGTGTGTGTGAGAGAGAGAGAGAGAGAGAGAGCTTGAATTGAGGGAGGGAGAGGGAGAAAATTTCCAGCAGACTCCATGCTAAGTGCAGAGCCTGATGCGGGGTTCGATCCCACGACCCTGAGATCATGATTTGAGCCAAAATCAAGAGTCAGACACTCAACCTACCCAGGCATCCTTTGATACCTATTTTAAGCTCTCTTTTGTTCACATTATTCCAGACCAAGCAACATCATGAACTTAAATGACAACTCAGAATGAGAAAGGGAAGAGATGCATCTGTTCATGGGAAAATACCATTGCTGCCCACCATGTCTAGGCCCCTAATTGGTACTAAAGGGAAAGTTAAAGTTTCTACTGTTTGAATATGGATGTTCATCAACATGTTCCCTTGAAATAGGTTATGAGAAGAGTGGATCCACATTCATTCTTCAGTGACGTAGGGATAGTGAAGCTATTCTTTGTAAAATAAATTCAATTAAAATAATTAAGGTGAAAACATTTCAAAATGATAGAGTGCTATATAAGTGTAAGAAATTTATTACAAACCTACCACAGATTATAGATATTTAACAGAAATCAAACAAGAGTAAGAGTATGCTCTTTTCTTTCCTATTTCCTAATCTCCACTTCCATTCTGAATTATATGACAAGTTAAACATCATACTTGGCCTTGAAAAGTGTGAATAAAAAGGAGTTTAAAATAGCTATCAAATCCTTTAAAAGTATGGAGATTGATGGGCTATTTGTTCTTGAGTTAATTATTCACCATTACCTAAAATTCCATCTATAAACGGAAATGTCAGCTTTCTTTGCATTTCAATTAAATTTTTTTTCTTGAATTCCACAGATTATAATTTCTTTAGTTTTTTGTACTATTAAATAACCTTTTATATCACTGACAATATTGATTTTAATATTCCTCCCTTAGATTTATAACTTGGTATGTGGTGGGTAATGCTCACAGTTGCAAAAACCAATAATTTATTGATAAATACATAAAACTCTTCAAAGTGTAATTAATATATCAGTAAAATAGCATTTACAGCCTGTATCAGAATATTAATACTAAAATCTGAATTATAGAACTGGTCATTTATTTTAAGGTTTTCTATAGAGTAAAAAGTATAGTATAGTATAGTAGAGAAAAGTATAAATATTGAACCCCTCAAAATTAAACTTTGCTCTAAATTAGCCAGTAGGTGCTGAATTTTTAAACTGGAATATTTATTCAATATCTATTGAGGAACTGTTATGTATAATATTCTGGCACTCTATTCAAAAACGTAAGAGATTTGGGGGCACCTACGTGTCTCAGTTGATTGAGCATCCAACTTTTGATTTTGGCTCAGGTCATGATTTCTTGGGTCCTGGGATTGAGCCCTGTGTTGGGCTCTGTGCTTAGTGGGGAGTCTGCTTGAGATTCTCTCTCCCTCTGCCCCTCTCTTACTTGCATGTGCATGCGTGCTCTCTTTCTCAAATAAATAGATAAAATCTTTTTAAAAACTTAAAAAATAATAAATTAAGTGACTAGAGGGAGGAAACAGTTTAGGCTGGGGAAAAAAACTTTAAAAGTGATTTTTTAGGAGTTAAGAGAGGAGAGAAAAATTGCACAGTAAGGAAACCACATATGAGCATGTTGGATTCAAGTTACATCTTAAAGAAAACTAAAATTTGGATGGAAGAGGGAGGGAAAGCAAATTCTAGGGCAGTGGAGTGGTTTGAAGATGATAGAAAAATAAAAGAGATCATAGCCTGTGTCTGACACATTTGGACAACCTATCTGGCCAGAAAATGGATTTCACTTGGGAGCATAGAGAGAAATGAAGCTAGAAAGTTATGTTACATGCAGTTATTTTTAATTATAGGAAGATTCTTCTGGCAACATACAAAACAGCCTATTTCTCTGCGTAGCTGCAAGGCCATTTCGGAGGCTAACATGAAAGCACTTTGTTCTAAACCGCTCAGTCTCTCCTTCTCACTTCCTTCTTCATGGGTCACAGAAGGCTGTGGTTTGAATAACCGCCATAGAAATACAACTGGGCTGAGGGGTGGGAAAATGGTTTCTCAAATCCAAGGAGCGATGCCGGGAGAGAGAAGGTATTTTTATGACATTTTAGTCTAAGTGACGTTTGTTCTGGGTAAATTTCTCTGTCTATTGGCAACCTGGTTTCCTCTCTTTCTACGCATGCTGTTGGAACTTTCATCCTGACAGTGATCCTATGTCCTGGGTAATTGTCTTTTCGTTGTCTGTGTCTCTTCCTGGTTGTCATGAAAGCCACAGAATGTAATTGGTGTGAAAAGGAGAAAAGTGAGTTATTGCTCAACATCTGAAAAGAAGAGAAAAGGAATTAGGAAAGTGAGAAAGACTCTGCTTCCCAAAGACTCCGTTCGCTTCTTCACGTTTCCCTGGCCTCCCTGGAAGTTGGGTTTTAGCCATGTGACCGATTTGGGAAATGGGTTGTGCATGGTGATGCTGTCATTTTGGGGCTGAGGGATTAAAAATCCAGTGTGTTTCCACTGTTTTCTCTTTTCTGTTCTGTAAGAAGTCTCGGGAAAAGGAGATGATGAGTCTTAAGATAAAAATAACCCAAATATCTGTGAAAGTTGCCAGACCCATACGGGATTTTGTACAAGAAATATGCACTGTTTAAGCATTGTTTAACCAATGAGATTTTGTGGTTTGAATGTTGCAGTAGCCTACATTAATTATTCTGAAGGAAATACATATGTTCCTAACCAGCTTAATGCTGGTTTCTCATGCTTCCTACTGAAGAGTATTTAAAGTCTTGTTTAAGGTCAAAATAATGGTTTGCTAAAATATAAGACTGCTGGAGAAATTAATGTTGAATCTTCAAGTACCACCTCAACTTCAATTGCACGAAGAGAATAATTATAATCAAAGATATCCTAAATTTAAAGGTCAAAGTAAAAAAATAAACCCATCTGAGGAGACATTTACATGAAGATCATGCAGCCAATATCATATGGATAATTTGTGAGATCTTGAACTTGTCATATTCTTCACATGTCACATAAGTAAAACAAATAAATCAGTACTTCAATAATTCATTATGCAGCAATTCCAGTTGATTTATTCTATGAGGGCTCAAAATATTTTTTGACATAAATTTAGCCATTATCCATAATATAGATCACTACGTTTTTTTCTTTCTTTCTTTTTTTTCCTACAAAAGGCCTTGAATAGAGCTATTGCATTTGAATTGGATCCTTAAAATAATTTCTGCAAGTATATACAGAGAAGGAATTATTTTTTAAACCTGAAGGGTTTTGCCGATGAAGTTGAATTACTTTTGAGTAAAAGACTTGCTTTTGAGAAAAACTGGGTTATCAGTGCTGCTGTATTTTACTAATGAAAACAAAAAGCAACCACTTCCTGCCCCCGCCAAAAAAAAATCCCCAACCAACCAAATAAGCAAAACACTGTTCTCTAGGGTACATTAAGAAATTCTCTAAAATCACGTGAGGAAATTACTATTGTTTCTCCACCATTATGTTAATTGATAGACGTGTAATCACTAAATATGATTCCCATGTGAATTTACCTTAAAACGCAAGTAGAATGAGACTGCAAGTTCAAAGGGATTGTGCAGGAAAAGTTAACACAACGGGGTAGCAGGGTCCTTGAGAGGCTTGCTTATAGACTGGCCCTTGGCTGGTGTCTGGAAAGGTGGATTTCAGCAAAGTTCCCACCATTCCTCAGTGAGGGTGGGTCACCATACCTAAACTGTTTACACAAATAATGTGTCTTATGCTGAAACTGTTTTCCTTCTGAGAATCTGGGATTTGGGCACATGCTAGCAAGGGCACCTATGTGACTGGCCCTTAGTAGCCACCGTGGGCGCCAAGTGTCTAATGAGGTTCCCTTGTAGACATCACGTGTGCTGTCTCATCTGGAGGCTGAGAGGTTCAGCGCATCCTGTGTGATTTTATGGGGAGAGGACTCTTGGAGCCTTGTGCCTGGTTTCTCCCTGATTCTGTCCCATGTGCCTTTTCCCTTTGTTGATTCTGCTTTGTGCCTTTTCACTGTAATAAATCATAACCACGAATATGATGATATACGGAGTCCCATGACCCCCCCCAGCACATTCCCCTCAGCTCCTATGTCCTCGCTCACCTGGAAAGAGAGGGAAGTTCCATGAACAAGGTTTGGAGCTTCTACAGGAAAATAAAACATAATTAATGTGAATTCTGAAAAAATGGAATATGTCAAAACAATAAATAGAAGTCACAGTTAGGGCTCAACCTACAAATTTGTCTTTAAAATAAACATAAAAGTCTTATTTCATATATCAACTTGTGGTTTTATAATTCTGCAAACAATTATTCGGCTGAAAAAAAAGGTTTGTACGCATCATAAGAACAAGGACTGATTTACAATTCATTTTCAAAATATCCTCATGTATGCAGGCAATTTCCAGGCTTTTATTTTGCCCTCTTCATCTCTTAACTTCTGTGTTCCATGGTCGACTTATTAACTGTACTAAAAATTTCTTTAAATCAAAGGATCTGCTCCTCGGCTCCTTACTTTGATTTCAAATGCTGTGGTATCTTTTTAGGTCTTATTTGACTATAATCTACAAATTTGGTTGCTGGCTTTTGGTGATTGAAGGATGAAATACCATATTGTAAAACAATTAAAAAGTATGTGTTCTTGATCATTGGCTTCTATCATCACATTTTCAGGCAAAAGATACTAAATACTGACTAATACAATTGTTCTAAACCTAGTCCACCTTGTCAGGTTTTTAGGGCTGGTTAGTTATTTTTAATTGCATGTTAGAGACATTTTATTTGCATTTCAACTGGCAAGTTCCTTAAGTGCAGAACTTTGATATACTTTTGAAAAATTACCCAGAATTAAATCAGTAATACTCAAATACTATTTTAGGTTATTGAAGTAGTAACTTCATATCACACGTTCCAAGGGCTGTCAGCGCTGCTGTCCACAAGAAATTAGATGGAAGTGACTATTGCAGAGCAGCCCGTTCTGAGAGCAAAAGCACAACGCTGCAGAGCATGACACTCTCTTGTAAGAGTAACGTGGGTGGACAAGAGGTGGGTTTGTAGAAGGAAAATTGATGGCTGTTGTTATTAGACCCCCTCTGCAAAACTCCTGAAAATTTCCTGTATCTTCCTTCTGGTGCTCATGTTACTTCGCTTTCTACATTTCTACTTTCATTTATGAGTGATCAACCCACTGTAGTGACTCTGGGCCATTTCTTGAACTTTGCAGCCACTTTTCTCTCTACCTTGGCATGGCCTTTGCCCAAGTAGAACCAATGTCCTGGACATTTGGAAGTTCATCGAGGCCGCGGATGGCATGCAGTTTGGTTTCTCAGGATTTACCCACAACCCAGCCAGCCTTGGAGACTGAAGCAGATAGACCAGCAGTTCTGAACTCTAGGTGCCCTGGAGATTTGCATTAATGCCCATGCTCAGCTCTGTGTCCAGGCATTCTGATTGAATTCCAAGGCCTGGCTGGATATAAGCGTTTGTAAACTCTCTCCAGGTTCTGGGGATGTATAGCCAAGACGAGCCTTGGTAAACAGGTGATTGCAAACCTTGCTGCTCTGAACAGCTTTCTCTAGTAATTATTCCAGAAATGTGTGCATGGTAGAGCAGCTTAGGGTTTAAGAGAAGAAATGACAGAAAGGCAGATCTTCAAGCATGTACTAGCCAATGGGGGGCTGGGAAATGAAATGATCTGGGCAGCAGTGACGGGCACAGGCGTGCTGGGCAGGTGCACGGCTTTTAGCTCTAACTTTGGCTTCCCTACGTGTGGGATCCTTAGACTTCAGGTCCCACATCTACCCATTAAGTAAGGATAATACTACTTTCCTCTCTGGTTTGTTGTAAGAGTTAAAAGAGATCAATAAACCTGAGTTTTAGTATATAAAATAATCAGTGTCTAAACTGGAAACCATTTAAGGATGAGTGTGCATGTAGCCTGATGCTCTAACTTAGCATTTGTGTTCAGACAACTGGAGTTTGCATTCTCAGTCTGTTGCAGAGCTGTGAGATGTTCACCATGTATTTTAGCCTCTCTACATTTCATTATTTCTTTCTACAAATGGGTATCACAGGTGTCCTATAAATAGGAACTGGAAAGTGTATGCTAAGTGCTTGATACAGAACTTCTCACCAGCTACCGGCTAGGTGAGTGGAAGCTGTCATTGTAATTTACATGTGCCCATAATGATGGATATAATATAGCTCCTAACGGTATCCTAATTTCCGGCAGCTTGAAGCTCAACACGCTAAAATCCAAGATTATTTTTCTGATCTTGAGAAATAAATACCGTAAGAATCAAAGTGACTACTTTTTCACTTTGTTCATTTATCTAAGATTTGGTGCTCATTAAATTAAAGCGTAATGTTATGAATTGAATGAATACGGTGTTGTAAAGTTCACAGAACTTTAGTGTGATACCGAGTGCTTGTAACTGTGAGCGCATTTAGTCTGAGAAAGAAGACTGAGCTAAGTCAGAAATCTATATCCTATAGGAAGAAATTGTATAGAGCCAAAGATTAATATACCTGGAGATATTGTATTTCATTTCCTATGGTGTAAAAATTTAATTTAATTTTACTGAAAGCCATAAACCTCAGGTAATCTTACATAAATTATTTTTTAAAACTTGTGGTAAGAAAATGCAAGTGAAAAATAAGATGCTTGCTTATTGTATTAAATATGTATGTAATACATATTTCAGCAAATATGAAAAGTGGCATTCGAATCTGTAAATGATGCATACAAATGAATGGCATACACAGTTCTCAGTTTGTGGAAAAAATGTTACTTATTGTCTTTGGGTATGATGCCCCCACATATTTTTCCAAGAAATATGATTATCTCTGAAAATATAATATTTGTATTGTATTCTTTTCCTTTTTCCCCCAGCTTAGTTCGTCTCACAAAGCTCCAAAATATATAATTTTTATTTCAAAGTAAAAAAAATATGCTTACCTATTCACCTTGTAATTATTATGAAATTATCGTTTTTCCATAAATTTAAAAGCAATTACCATGTACTAACACATCTTAACCATTAAGAAAGAAAAATCACTGAACAACTAGAATTTCTTCCTCAATGAAATTAATATCTCACTCTCTCTATTCTGATTATTAATCAATTAACGGTGATTATCTAGCACTATAAAACTCAGGAAAAGTTAGTAGAAGGGAGAGAAAAATGGTACAGGACTCTTTAGAACTGGATTTAAATCTGTTTCTATCAAAGATAAATATCAACACCAAAACAGATGCTTTTGTGGACATCAGTGTACATATTTGTAAAATGTGAGAATCGACCTTGTTGTTCTGTGAAGTGTCTTCCAATAAATTGTTTGATTCAATTCAGAAAACACTGAATAAATATTAGCTATTTATTAGTATAAGGCCACTAATTTAAGCTTCCTCTTCTTTGTTTTCATTTGGTCAGCATATTTAAGCAATCATTCACATGTACCAAGCAATCTGATATATAAAAGGTACCTTTCTTTCAATAAGAAAAATAATTTATAATGAAAGCAACCATCCATAAGAAATCTGCTTAGTAAATTCATGTTTTCTAAATTCTTCCATTTTCGTATGTGTTCACAATTTTGATAAAGCACATAATGGCTCTCATGTATTTGACTTCCTAAACACAAGTTATTTTTATTTTCTTGTATGCCATTACATAACATCTAATTTGCATTGTATGATGGTCTATAAAAGGTTGCCAGACTAACTCACATGGTATAACTCTGGATACGTTAGCATACTCTGAAATCCTAATAGAATATAGTGTTGAAAATCCTCAGCATTTTTTTCATGAATCAGTACTCGGTAGTTGAGAGCAGTGATACTCCTGGGCATATTGATCGAAATCTCTCTCAAGACTTCTAAAATTTGTCAGTCACATGGGAATATAATGCAATACTGGATTCTTATTTTCCTATTTTATTACTTGGCTTATATTTTCTAAAAGTGAGATTATTACATTTGATAAACTAAAAAAAGAATAAGAATAGTGGCTAATTGATCTGTTTTAGATTGTTTTATAAAACAGAAATTTTAAAATTGTATCTCTGACTCCAGAAGACCAGCATTTCCACCAGTAATAACTAGAAGAACAGTAAAAGTGACTTTAAGAATCTGTTTAAGAGTTGGGGCACCTGGGTGGCTCAGTAGATTAAGCATCTGCCTTCAGCTCATGTCATGATTCTGGGGTCCTAGGATCGAGCCTGCACTGGCTCCCTCCTCAGCGAAGAGTCTGCTTCTCCATCTCTCTCTCTGCCCCTCATCCCACTTGAGTCTGCTTCTCCCTCTGCCCCTTACCCTGTTCATGCTCTCTCAAATAAATAAATAAAATCTTAAAAAAAAAAAAAAGGGGGCGCCTGGGTGGCTCAGTGGGTTGGGGCCTCTGCCTTCGGCTCAGGTCATGATCTCAGGGTCCTGGGATCGAGCCCCGCATCAGGCTCTCTGCTCGGCGGGGAGACTGCTTCCCCTTCTCTCTCTGCCTACTTGTGATCTCTCTGTCAAATAAATAAATAAAATCTTTAAAAAAAAAAAAAAAAAAAGAAGAATCTGTTTAAGGGCATCAGAGCATGACCAAGGCAGTACTGATATTAAGGTCAATGTCATAGAAGAGGGGAGGGGGTCCCATCTTTGGCAACCCTTTTGTCCTTGGAGTATTTGCTGATTTTAAGCAGCAGCTGATACTGAGTAGAGCTTTTAGCAGTTTCAGGAAGCAGTATTGGGAGCATAGAAAGGTTGAATTAAGGATTCTCCAAGGACTGCATGCCTCAATAAGCATACGGTACTTTTACTTTGGACCCAATAATGATTACAATGAAGAAATAATAGGAAACCTGGTAAGCCAGCTCATAAAAACTCAAAGCTAGGTTTAAGTAGCTGAATTTTTACTTGGTACATAATGATTTGCCCTTATTCTTTTTTTTTAAAGATTTTATTTATTTATTTGAGAGAGAGAGAGACACAGAGAGAGAGAGAGTGTGCACAAGCAGGGGGGAGGAGCAGAGGGAGAAGCAGGCTCCCTGCTGAGCAGGGAGCCTGATGCGGGGCTTGGTCCCAGGACCCAAGGATCATGACCTGAGCTGAAGGCAGTCACTTGACAGACTGAGTCACCCAGAAGCCCGATTTGTCCTTATTCTGTTTGCCATAAGTATAATTCCTTCTCTAGAGGAAAAGAATGTCACCTAGATTCTTAAATTATCTTTCTAATTTTTCAGACACAACCATTATTCATTGCAAAATAACAATGCATAAGAAAGTCAAGAATTGACCCAAAAATAAATAAATAAATAAATGAAGAAAAAGACCAGTAGGCCATCACAATATTGCAATTAGCCAGTAATAACTTTAAAATAACCATGAGTAATCTAGAATCAGGAGGGAATAAAACACTATGCAAGATGATCAAGAGAAATTCTACAAGAAGAAGAAAATATAAAAACACAAATTAAGTCAATCAATAATTTTAACATTAGTTTAGACACACTTGGAGAGAGGAATAGTAAACTGGAGATAAGTCAGAAGAAAATATACACATTGAGGCATGGAGATAGAAGCCTGAATTATACAGAAACAAATGAAAGATAAAAATGGAATATAACAAAAAGATCCAAATGACTTAGAATTTGAGAAAAGAGGAGGAAAAAAAAAAAGTAGATCAAAGCAATATTTGGAAATGTAATAGTTGAGAGTTTTTTCCCTCCCAAATATTAAAAACCTCAGTGTGAAGGTCTATAACTCCAAGCAGGGAAATATAAAGAAACCACACAAGCATATCATAGTAAAATTGTTAAATTTAAAATAAAGAATCTTAAAAGCATCCAGAGAAACATTGCCTTTAAGGACATAGATGACTTTTCAACAAATAAAGATAGGAAAGTGAAGAAAATGGGTAGATCAAAGTACAAGACAAAAATATTGTCAATTCAGAATTCTACACTTAGCAAAAATGTCCTTAAAAAAGGAAATAAAAATGAGGATTAGTGAAAAGCAGACCTGCATTAAAAGAAATAATCTTCAGACAGAAGAAAAATGATCCCAGATGGAGGTATGGATAGGAAACAAGGAATACAAAGCCCTACTAAAAGTAAATCTATGGATATAAATGAGTATAGGTGGACTAAAATAATAATGATAAAATCTTGGGTATGTAAATGTATATAAAAGCAAAATAGTTGACCCCAACGATACTGAAAACTGAAAGTTGTTTTGGGGAATAAAGTAAGAGTTAACATGTTTTAAGTTCCTTATCATTTCTAAGTTAAAAGTCTAATGTACATTGGATTTTAATAAGTCTAATGATGCATTTTGTAATTTTCAGATTAATACTAAAAATTAGTGAAATAACCTAAAATACAGGAAAACCACAATAAAATACAATTTAATTATTTGAAAATTAAAAGGAGAAAAGAAATAGAAGGGTATAGACCAGGCAGGACAAAAGAGGGCACAAAAAAATAATACGGCTGATTTATAGCAGTAGTCACATTAAAGATAAATCAAATTATCATATTAAAATTCTAGCCTTATCAGACTAAGATTTATAATGCATCTACTATAACCTTCTTACAAAATGTATCCTTTAAGTATAAAGCTATACTTTGTTTTTTTAAATTTTTTTTGGATTTTAATTAATTATTTGACAGAGAGAGACATGGTGAGAGAGAAAACACAAGCAGGGGGAGTAG
The DNA here is from genome assembly GCA_028534135.1 of Potos flavus. Taxonomy (NCBI): domain Eukaryota; kingdom Metazoa; phylum Chordata; class Mammalia; order Carnivora; family Procyonidae; genus Potos; species Potos flavus. Next base: position 4,432,674 of record CM052889.1, read on the forward strand.
GAGAGGGAAAACAGAGCAGGGAGCCCAATGTGGGGCTCGATACTGGGACCCTGGGATCATGACCTCAGCTGAAGGCAGCCACTTAATGACTAAGCCACCCAGGCACCCCTAAAGCTATACTTTGAAAGCAGACATATTGCAAAAGACAGTAAGTTGCAAATATGAACCAAAGGAAAGTTAGGAATAATATACAAAAAACAGACTCAGTATTCTTTAAGAGAAGATGTATTATTGAGACAGAGACATTTCAAAATGCAAAAGGATCAATATATTAGAAACATATAAAACATCTAAATGTGTTTGAATCTCATAATATAGCCTCCTGATGTTAAAGGTATCAGAACAAGTGACATATCAATTTTAAAATGGAATTTTGTATAATTGTGTTAAATTAGCTTTTAACTAAATCTCATTTAATATTATAGGAAAAGAATAATTTGTCGGTTTCAGTGATTGTCAGCTAATTAAACAACTTGAAAAAAATTGAAATCAAGAAGATAATAGCAGTTCTCATTCCATTTTATGTTTTCTCCTCTGTGCAGAAATTTTCATTTTGTCATTATTTTAAGAACACAGAGATGCTTCCTATGGGAAGTAGAATCTTTACTACTATTGTTTCCAATTTATAAAATTATAAAATAGCTAATATTAAAGATACCATAATAAAATTAAAAGAAATGTCTATATTGTATCTTTGCATTTTCAATGATGGGGAGTTTTGAAGAGTTTTTTTTTTTAGATTTATTTATTTATTTGAGAGAGAGATATCACAGAGGGAGAGGAAGAGAGCGCAGAGGGAGAGGGAGAAGCAGACTCCCTGCTGAATGGAGAGCCCCACACAGGGCTTGATTCCAGGACCCTAGGAGTAGAAATTCTTTCTTTGCTTATTTGTTTATTACAGAGAATGGGTGGTAAAATACTTTGTATGATTTTAACCAAAAATATCTCACATTCTTTCTTTTTCTTGGATATTCCTATAGACTAATGTCTTATTCCTTTGTTTAAGGATTTCAAATTCTCTATAGAAAGTAGTCTGTGTGTGTGTGTGTGTGTGTATGTGTGTGTGTGTGTTTGGTGTGGTTCATACAAAGAGAAAAAGAGAGATGCCATATATTCTTTATATACACAAAATTTAATTTGGGATGAGGTAATGTATACAGACATAAAATTAGTGAGAATTTTCTATTGCTTTGATACTTTCTATTATCCACTACACATACACATATTTTCTCTTTCCCACAGATATAAGAGAAGAACTCAATATTATTTTTTCAGTTCTAGAAAGAACAGAGACCATAAATGTGATGACTATTAGCTTGTTGAAGACTAAGTCCGGTGCTTGGTGGAGTCAACTTTACATGTCTAATATTTATTTATTGATGGGTTTATTTATTTTGGACTGAATTCATTGGGGGGGAATTCTGAGCAAATTAAAACTGCTACACTTTAATATGAAATATACAGCCATTTGGAAGACAACCATTCAAAATGACTCATGATCAATTATAACAGGAATGAGCCACATGGTCCTGCTTTTAAAAAGCTAACAGGATTATTTTCCAAGGTGGGGCATTTGAAACTAAAATGGAAGAAGTGTGGAAAAGAAGTGAATGGGTGCTTTTGCTGCGATGTAGATTTCAACCTGTCACTAAAGCGTTTTATCTGGGCTGATTTTGATGCTGTAGTGTGGAACCCAACTTAGAATCAGTCTGCGGCTTTGTCTTCACTAAGCCTATAAGTGAGTTGCTCTGGGTTCTTTGCTGATGCTGATGTCTACGTAGCTACAGAATGACAACGGAATGGTGGCTGTCACTGGAACCGATCTTCTCTGAGTTTTTGCTCTTACTCAGTTGCAGTGTGAGAGCTCTTTCAGTCTAGATCACCTGCCACTGGTCACAATTCTTTTTGTGGCCATACTGGATAAAAACAGAGGAGAACACTAACAAATGCTTTCTTCTTTTTTTTCCAGAAACATCTTCACCTTGCAGAAGTCTGTATATTCAAAGCCACGAATCGTCATTTTTTTTCCTAAGAATGCCATAAAATACATCGTTACCTTACAATGACGACTCTATTCGACTAATTGTGACACCAAAAGAAGAACATATTGATGATAACGCTAAGAACAAATCAACCAAGGTCAAGATCAGGTGCTCTTAGTTGACTGCATATCATTTAAATACTTGTCAAATAATTTATAATGAGTACCTCCTACCTTTAGGTAGAGGGGATGCAAGTGTTATTAAGATGTATTCCCTGTAAAGGAGAACAATTTTCAATCATGCCATTACAAAGCTGTGATCAAGACTATGGAAAGAGTCTACAGGCTTCAGAAGACACAAATAAGAGAATGTTCTCTAAAGGAAGTTAACCTTAAGAAAGAGTACTTATGAAGCATAGTGATTAGTTAAGTGAAGAAAGTAAGGGTGGGGCTGGAACCAAGTGAGGTTCTGCTAGAAGTTTCATAATAGCACTAATCATAATAATAGCTAAAATTTACGTAAGACCTACGATACATACTGAGTATTGTTTTAAGTACTTTTTCTTAAATTATCTCACATAGTGCTCATGACAACTTTATGACAGCAGTACTATTATGATGTACATATTGTAGATAAGGAAGCTGAAGCACAGAGTTGTTAGTTAACTTCCCCAAGTCATACAGCTAATAACTGGTGGAGGCAGGTAATCTGTCTCCTAAGTCTTACTATGGTCATTGTCTTAAGGAAGAAACCTTTGTGGAGTGTCAAAAAAACCTTTAATCAAAACACATGTATATCCCTCTTTTCTCATTAAAAGGGGCATTTCCAATAAAATTTTGCTTTTTATGCTATTTTCAAACATTTCATATATTTATATTATTTTTATTATCTGTACATCAATAATAATTATAATGACATACCAATTGAGAAGAAGACGATAATATAGGGTCACAAGAACATTTTAATTTATGTATATATAATATATATTATACACAAATACATATGGAGAGATATTATGGATGTTCGGTGAAATATTTTTAAAAATCAAAGCATACTATATTAGGATGGGATACTGTGGGGAAGGTGAAATGCAACTAGAGATTCAGAGAGGAAAATGCAACAATGTAAAATTCACAACTTAAGAAGAGCGTTTCTTTCTTTTTTTAAAATGGACTCTGGTAGGTACCTGATGACATTGGTGTTTATAATCTGTGGCATATATTTAGGTGAGATAACACAAATGTAGTTCATAATGTCAACATTTACAACTTTACACGACACAGCCTTCATAACAATTTAAACCCACAATGAAAACCTCAAATGCTGATTTGAAATGAGAGGTGATACTCAAGAACTTAGTAAAAAGACTTGCCCTCCCTCCAAAACCCAGAAACCATATTCTTTCTGCCTCCTTCCTTCACACTGAAGAACAAGGAGATACCCTCCAATGTGGCCCCATCCAAGGGAACGTTCCAAAGAACCACCCAGAAGGTATAAGGCAGTGCAAATAGCTGGTTAAAATACAGGGTCTGAGAAATTCACTGATGATGGTTAAATTACAAAACGTTTTGGATGCTTATATCTTTGTAAGTACATTCGGGTTCTTAGGAATGATGCATGTCTGCACACCGGACATCTTAGCAAATTAATTTTTGAGAAGGGAAGACCCAAGAGACCTGTTCTCCCTTTTATTTTCACTCAAGTTCAACAATGGTAAGTCACTTAGGAAAAGTATTTGGCAATGTATCTTCTGAGATTGTTAAGAGCTTTAGAATGTCTATGGTCTGGCGAGCCGCCAGGGCAGTGTTCCCAATTCAGATTAAAACAAGTTCTGTAGAAGGAGCTAAGCAAGAGTGACTTGGTAATGCTAATTATTTGAAACTGTTGGCTCCTGAGAGGTAAGAGCACTCTACAAGCCACTGTCAATGTGACAGAGCTGTTTATTTCCCTTTATGCCATAATTCTAAGAGAAGAAATTGCCGCTTTCCAACAATGGAAAACTTTGTACTCTTCCTTCAACTCCACCTGATAGCAGATAGGGGGCAAATCCCCAGAGAATGAAAATGCTTCTCCAAGTCACTGTCTTTTTCTTTTCTTTTTTTCCCCATGAACAAACAAACAAACAAAACCAAAGACACAAAGTTCAAAGTGCAAATTGCAAACTTTCTAAAAACAAAAGTGAGCCTCTGCCTGGCATGGAATGGATGAATGCTCTCAGAGGGCGGCGAGCAGCATCAGCATCACCTGGAACGTGTCAGAAACACAAATTCGAGGGCCTGGAATGATGAGTGAAAGCCTCTGGGGTGGGGCCCAGGAGTCGGTGTTCTCCCAAGCTCTCCAAGCGCTTCTGACGCACACTGAATGTTGGGAACCGCTGGCCTGGAGGAATGCCCACGCTCCTCTGAGTGATCAAAGCCTGGTTGGGTTCCCAGCTCTGACACTCGCTGCGCACATGGCTTCTGCCCATTTCCTTAGCGCCTCTCGGTTTTAGTTTTGTTATCTACGAATTGCAGACGGTATTGACTGAGACAAAATTCTCATAGACAGGATGGCACAGTTGGCTTCTCAGTCACCGACGCTGAAGTGCCGTACAATGGGATGATGGAAACGAAAGTAGTCTGAGCCTTAGAACGGAAGACACTGGTAGCAGAGCCAGATGGGTGTGCGTGCACGTACTGGGAGAAAGACAGTTACTCCCACTGGCTGTTTTTAACAGAATGCCACCAACACACCCACCCAGGCTCTAGGGGTCATAAACTTCCTAAAATTGATCATGGTGACTCTTTCCCAACCTGCCAGGTACATTCCTTGGAAATGGCACGGAAATAAACAGACGTTTACTGGGTTGTGAACATTTGATACTCACGACTCTTCACAGATGCTCATTGTCAAGAGCACTAATTCAGTTAAGTTAATGACTATTTAGGATGGGTGAGTCGGTGGGGGGGAGTCTAACAGTTATGCACTGTTAGTTACTGTTAGTTTTAAGAGAAGACATATATCATATTCAGAGCAAACAGATGATGTTTGCTTATCAGAGATAAGGCAGTGAGGAGTTGGGATGTCTCTTCTGTCCCAACGGAGGGCTTCCCAACTCAGCCTGACATCCATCAGGAATCTGAGCAGAGTGCCCTGTTAGAGAAGTTTCCCCTATAATCCTAGTTAATATTATTTAACATGCCTTCTCTCTCTATCCCTTTCTCTCTATTTTTCTTTATAACATTTATCGATACCTGACCTTTGAAACATACATTCCTAGATGCCTGAGCTCTGCAAAGGAAGGACTCTGTGTGTTCGTTCACTGTTGTGTCCTCTGTATATAGAAGTGTGCCTGAATATAGTAGCTGCCCAATAAATAAATATTCTTTGGGTGAATTAATTATTCTCTTTGCTATTTTCATCACAATATGCTCATCAATAACACATTTTTCGATATACAATCTTTCATGAGACACTAAATATCATGCCTCTTAAATTGTATTTTGAACAGCAATGATTCCAAAAACTTAACATTATCAGAAGCCTATCACTCCTATATGCCAAAGCGGTAAGTGTCCCTTCTTGATTAGGATTTAACGCTGCAGCCCATTTTCCGTTCTCTTTGAAGCACTGAGAAATAGCAGTCTTAAGATGTACGCCTCTCTTCCCCTGTCATCCTTTTCTTTCAATATTCAACATGAAAAAATAGAAAGTATACGATGCCACATGAAAATACACAGGAAGAATATTATTTCACTTCCTGAGGTAAATCTCTATCTGGAAGGATAAAAACAAAAGAAAGTCAGCAATCCACAGATCTTGCAGGGGGTTGGGTGGAGGGTGGAATGACTAAGAGGTAGTGCCTAGAAAAGAATGAGACATCGATTTGCTTTTACGGCTTCTCTGACAGGACAGTCAAGAATGCCAAGAGTGAAAGAGGGAAGAATCTGAGAGGCAGAAGGAAGCCTGAGAAGTCGGGGCTCCCAAAGGAGGGCGGTGCGGGGAATCTGCCTTCTAGCAACCCCCGCGTGAACGTAGCTCCCTGGCTCCTTTAGAAACATATTCGTGTGGTATTTCTTAAAAAAAAAAAAAAAAAAAAAAAAAGAACTGCAGACAATCACTGTAATCAAGTAATTCAAGAAAGAAGAAGGCACTATCAAGGATTAGATTTATGGCTCTGCAGCTTAAGAACAAGTTAAAACTATTTTAAAGGAAAAAACTGGGAGAAAATAAAGACACAAGCTTTCTGATTTTATGTCAAGAAAAGACCAAAGCAGACTAAATCTCATTTCTTCTTAACATGGGTTCTGTAGAGGATGGCACTTATCTTCTTCCCCATTTCTACTATTATGTTTCAAGAACGCCCTCAAGAGTCTATATCCTCAGAATGATTGGAATGGGAGGTCTAAGGGGTGGAAGAGTATCCCTGGGCCATTGCCCACAGATTCCTGTATCACCAAGAATCCTGTTGTGGAATTGGGAGGACAGGTCAGGTCATCAGGTCAGGGGTCAGGAAGAGCTGGACAATCCCATCCACTGCCTGAGCCCCTAATTTTAGAGGCAAAATTATCTATCATGTATTATGATCTGAAAGTCTTAATTAGGGAGCCCTTTCACATCACTTCGCTTGGACAAAATCTTCTGTGTGATTACCATATAGATATATTACCCTAAACCATGCCCTCCCTTAGAAAACACAATCCGGGTTTCCAGTGTGAACTTTGATCTTCACAGACTAATCCATTGCCTACAAAAGCCCTATTATACACACTCTCTGTGTAAACTGTCTTTTATTACGGAAGGTTTTATTCACCCTTTTCATTGACAAATACTTCAATTAAATTTAAATGGTGTTTAGATTGGCAGATGCCTTGAATGTAGCAAGCTTAATTAACAATCCTATTTATTCTCAGTTTCACCTGGTTTGAGAATTCTTATTTGTCTGAAAAGGAATAATTTGAATGTGATATTCCATCCTTTCATTCCTGAGCAAGCAGGAAGCAATCACGCTCCATTCATGGTGCTGAATAAAGTAGATTCACATAAGAAAAGTTCACACAATATCTAAAAACTTGAGAAGGCCTTTAGGTAGAGTGTCGTGTATGAGCCAGTCATCCATGGAGTCTATGGACAAAATCAATACAAACCAACATCTAAATACCCACCAATCATAATTTATTTCTGTTTGAATTTTTTAATTTGTATGAAAGTAGCAAAATATATATCAAATTAAATAAAAACTACCATTATATGTACAGGCAGACAGTACTCAAGAAATATAATCAAGATCTTTGTTAGTAAAATGGAAATTCAATGAAAATTTAGATATTTTAGAAATATTTTCTCAAAGGGAGGAGAAAAGTGAGAACACAAAATATCTTCCAAAATAAAATTTTATTAGGTCTAGATATTTAATATTGACTTTGAATATTCTCCATTCCTCTCCTTTAACACCATCTTAATACCCACTCCCAATAACGTTTGAGTTAATAACAAGAACTATCTTCTGGAGGAATAAACTTAAATTGATATCCTACACTATGGTTGCAAATGATATTCAATTCTGATATATTTGGTCTACAGGGTCATATTTATCTGAATATTGTTTCAGTATTAATACTATAACATGGTCATTTCAATCTATGGGGGAAAGAAGGATTATTCAATAAATACTGGAATAGTAAGACAGCCAGTTAGAGAAGAATCACAATGAATCACAAGTTTACAGCTTTTACCAAAAAAAATTCCAAAGGGATTATGTGAAATAAAAACAAAATAAATCATAGAGCACTAAAAGAAAATATAGATTATAAAACATTTGGAGTATGGAAGATCTTTGTAAACATGAAACAGAAATCAAGAATCACTAAAAAGAGACATAAAAATGTCATTACCTAAAATGTGATATTCTGCATGGCAAAAAGTTACCACAAATGTAAAAGAAAGTTAAGTTGAAAATGAAGAAGATCACTTGTGACAATCATGGCACCGCAAGCGTCATATTCCTAAATACCAACAATAATAATTATAGATAAATAAACCAATGGGAAAGTGAAGAAAGGAACTGCCAGAGTTCTCCATAAATAGGAATGACTTTTAATCAACATAAAATATTATTAATCTCATTCATCATATGAAGAAAGAAGCTGAAAGGGACGATATATCATTTTTATCGAACAGTTAGCAGAGACCGAAAAGTTAGGTAACTGTTGGCAAAATGTGAGGAAAGAAGCATTCTCATCTTCAATAATAATTATTAATTATAGATAATGAAGGAAATTATAGAGAATTATAGATAATTAAGGAAACAACCAAGAAAATTAAAAAATGCAGCAGATTAAAAAAGGTAGACGCTTATTTCTCTGTGTTATCCATGTCTACTCATCTCAGGGTCATTGCGCAACTCTTCTCCATGAGGTCATTAAGAGATCCAGGCTTATTCCATAGAACTGCTTGGCCACCCCTAGGAAGACATCCATCCATCTCTGTACAGTGGAAGATGGATTGCTGCTAGTTCCGCATTCTGACGGAATGGAGGAGAGAACGGCAAGTTCCAGGGCTCGTGATTCCCTGCCGGTCCCTGCCCAGGACTTTCCCCACTCTGTTCCAGATAAGAAGGTAGAGAGAGTCATTAGAGAACCCTAGACCGATGGCAGACAGGCCCAGGGAATGAATACATCTGTGCATTCACTGAAGGTAGTGAAACACTCGTCTCCACTGGAATATGTCTGGACTCCCTGACCATAAGCAGGAGGGAAGATAGTGAGCAAGTGTGACGAGTCTTTTGTTCTAAGCTTGGAGTTGACCTGGGGGACACCAGGAGGCATAGACTCTTGGTGCTTAGCCGGTGTGTCTCCCGATGACCACTGCTGCTACATTACCAGAATCAGATTATCAAATTACACTTGCAAGACTCTGACATTTTGCCAAAGATAAGATTAATAGTTGCAAAGACTGAACCCAAGAGATCCATGCAAAGGAAAGATTTGAAACCATCAACTCAGCTCTCCAAGGTCCTTTCTCACCACCCTGACACCCTTTGGTCTTGAAGAACATGAAAGGTCCCTGGGCAAGTTCATATTACTTACATAGTTGAGAGTTATTTTGCTATGAAAATATTTTATACTTAGTTGCACAACTGCCGTAAGCTTATGTGATATTTTTAAGGATCCATATTCCACCAACCCTTGGAATGCAGCCTTGTTTGTTGTAAGTAATTCTAGACAACCAGGTATATCCTGCTTAAAGGGCTTCCTAGATAAGTGTTCTTGCTAGCAAACATTGTTATCTTCTTGCAGAAATATCTGATAATAGGATGTTTATAAGCAAAGAGTTCATTCACCTTTTTTCCTTCTTGGGGGCTTCCCACTGGCGATGGGAGAGAGGAAAGCACGGAATTGTTGCGTAATCCCCCTGCAATATTCTTTTCCTCATGATCCACACATGACATTTAGTTTTTATGTCTCTTTATTTTACCCAACTCTAGAGAAGTCCCTGAGATTTTCATTCTTTTATGAGAATAACATCTTTTTGAAGTCCAGATTGCTTATCCTGTAGAATCCCCTACATTCCAAATTTCTTGGGTTTGTCCTTTCTTTCTAATTTTTAGAACACAGTTAAAACATTGTTGGCCAGGAAACTACACAATACTACATGTATTATGCTATGGACATTTTTATTTTTTTATCCCCAAATTATTCAGTACCAGTTATTATTCATAGGATGCACAGCAAATGCTACTCACAGACTGAGGAGTTAAACTGTTAATACCATGAATTAATTGTGCCAGGAAAGATTAGTCACTAGCACACAAAAAAAATCAAAGGAAGATGACTTTCACATGCATCTAAACGCTTCATCAAAAGCGTGGTTACTTAGATATGCAGCCTTTCTCAGAACCAGAAATTCTTGTCTCTGTGACTCTAAACGAATTCTAGATTGATAAAGCAATGGAAAAATGGCCCACTTAGGGTGAGTATTGACCACAGCAGGTGCCATTCAAAGTTTGATTTGCATCTCCTGTTTTCGAGAAGATAAACAAATGATTCTTGGCTTATTTCTTATCTGTATAGTTCTTGAGCTCTAAAATCTAGATCAAGATTTGTGTAACCTTCAGTAGAACATTGTATTGATTCTGGGAGTATGTTACTTACCTGGGAGTGGCATGAACTGCTGTTTTATCACCTTATCATTTTACTAAACTCTCAGATAATTTTCTTGGTGATATTTGTATCTTAACTGTCCCTCTTGATACAAAAAAAAGCCATTTTTTGCCTTTTTATTGAAATGTCATCATACATTCTTAAATTGAACGTGAGTCCTGTCGATTTTTTTTCTCAGCGAACTCTTCCGTGTAGAGTGCTACGTAATTTCTTCTTATGACTATAATTTTTATTCATTCTATTGTCTTTGTACATAATACCAGGAGACACTAATTTGATATTGAGTGGTTTTTCACATTTGTAAATTTAACAATATTTTCCACTGGAAAATGTCAGCATCTCACACTCATACTTCAGGAGGGTCCTTTATCCTCAATATTACTGAACTCTTAAACTTCTCAGAAGTGTATCCAACAAGCTCTTATAATACTTCACATTTTTGCAATATGAAACCCAAACTGCAAAGTCCTTGATGATACCCATGCATCTTTCCATGTCAAATCATCATTTTCTGAGAATTAAAAATGAATAAAAATATTAGGTATTACAGTGACATTGCTTTTAGTCATACATACAAGTGACAAGACATTAGATAATTAACAATTTCAGCAATAATAATTGTTTCGTAACCAACAGTGGATTTGCACAGTTGGAATACATACGGGGTATCCTTCTGTTGAAATGCAACAAAAAGAATTATTTGGAAGAAATATAATTATTTTAAGCTATAGGAAATGAAATGCTGGAAAATCATATTTTGATAGTTTTAGAGAGAATGATCCTTCTTAGTTAAGACCACTCTCTCAAAACGTGTTTTACTATCATTTAAAAAAAAATATTAAAAGGCAATCAGCTACAAAAACATTTCTGGAAATAAGTGAAATCTTGCTTATTTCCACATTAACATCCACTGAACAGGACTTGTAATGTAGGCAGCTTCCAAGAATCAAGAAGTCTATTGGTAGAGGATGGTAAGAGGTGATGGTGATAGGGAAACATTAGAAGAATGTGAGTGTAATTCCTATTTTGAGAATAATCTACAGGATGAAGAATGACTCTCTCTCCTAAGGTTAAAGAATGGAGTATTTTTGGACTTGCAACCAAAGGAAAAATGTCCACTTGAATCTCACAGTCCTTGACATTATTACAGGTGATGGTCACAGTATAATTTAATAGCCAACACTCTCAGGATTATGTCTAGGCACATATACTCTTTAGGGACAAGGTAAGTAAAATTATATGATTAGATTATTTTGTCATTAGCATAACTAATTAAGTTTATTCCATTCCATTTTTATATTCTAAGACCTATTAATCAACATACATTTAGCATCTAAAGCCCAGGCATGAAACTTGATGAAATAAAGAATATCATATAGGTCATATTTTTAATTTTATTAATATTTGATTCAGTCTCTTATGCTCTTCTGTTTGAAATCAGTTGTCACAGGATTAAGTCAATCACGATAGGTTAAACTCCTTTTTGTTTAATTTTTCCAACACTTGAGTGTGGTTTAATTTCTACTTTTTAAGATCAAATATTCAATCAGAAAATATCATAAATCCAAATTCCATTTCAGACTTAAAACTATGTGATTTGTGACAAAGGCACTAATGTGTCCTACTGATAGCCTCTTAAATACAATATTGTAATTGATGATACAATATAGTTACGTGGTAAATTTCAGCCAGTATAAATGATTACATCCAAAGACTGATAAAGGTTTAGATTATTTGAACAAGTTCAATGAATTTTACTAATAACTTTCTTTGGGAGATTAATGTATAAAATAAGAGCGAAGTCAGTTTCTGACTTTACAGTTAAAGTATGTCAAGGATTTTTATCATTTGATTACCATGAGAGATTAAAGTAAAGCACCATGTGATCCCTCCTCTTCAAAGTTAATGTCGTGAGAAAAAATTGCCCCTAAATAATCATGATTTTGTTTCTCATAACTAATTCATAAACTATGGTCTTTTTGATCTGGTTGCCAGGAAACTTAAGTATATGTGTGTGTGCATTATAATAATGATAATATACATGTAATTTTACTGATGTGTGGTATGTAATCTGTAAAATTTTATGATTCACTTATTTAGATATTTGTGATACAGATTTGTGTTAATATTTAATCGATACATTTTATATGCTATTTCTTATCACAGTTATTCACTATAAGATAGCTGAAATATATTTTTCCTAGCTCAAAAGAATGTTTATTATAAAATAAATTTTATAATCCAAAACTTCCATCGTCCTGTTCTCCAAATAAAACAGGTGGGACTCGTTAGTGCAAGCCCCACTGACTATCAGAGCCACATTGTCCCAGGGACCTGTCCCTTGGGCGGCAGTCAGAGGCCGTGGTGCAGATTTATGCCGGGTGGGTGGATGCGTCCTTTCTCAGACTGACTAGGTTTGTGATTTGATTTGAGGCTTCTACTCACTAAAACTCCCACCACTTTCCTTATTAAAGAAGATTTTCTGTTCTTTTCAAAAGACCAGGCACCATCAGTTTCTGGGCTGAACGGGGTTTGCCACAGCCTTTGGAAATTTCTCCTGATCCTATTGACTGTTCCTCATAGATGGTCTCTCTTCACAGCCTTCCTACACCTTCTTGTCCAATCTAAATTCTGTCCATTTTCCTGCGGCTTCTCTGTAGCAGATTTCTAAGTCTTAAGATCTCTATGTCATCAACTTGAAATATAATAAATATATGGATTGAATAATAGCAGATAGCAGAGTTTACTACACAAACAAGCATTCTATAGATTGCTGCTCGAGCTGTGTGGGCACCAGCCAGATGGGCTCTGTCCTTGACTGTTTATTGTAATATTTTATCATTTACTTGCTAGGATATAAAATGCCAGTTACACAAATATATCAATAGTGCAAAGCGAGGAGACTGTCATGAAGAATGGCAACAGCAGAATTTACAATGGACTTTGAAAAACTATAATGAAAGACTGAAACAAGAAATACAAATTGTCATAGGGAAAAAAAAAATGTCCAGTCTCGTACGCAGATGTGTTTAAGGAAGAAGGATTGCAGGACTGAAGGAAGTAGATTCCGGAATTAGATAGAACTGGGATCAAATCAATGAAGTACCACTCTTTCTTTTGTGACTTTGGTCAATTATTTATTTCCTAAGATTCAGTTTCCTTTTTCCTAAATGGAAATGTGAGGATTAAACAAGATAATCTGCATAAGATGCTTAGCACGGTACAGGACACGAGGTAATCACTCTAGAAATATCAGTTGCTCTTATGACCATCGCCATTATCATCATGTGGGAGAGACTGAAATTAAAATCACTTCATTAAGAAAAGCCTGGATTAAGAGTTAATCACAAACATAATATTAGCTGCAGAAAAAGGTTAAGTCGGTTGCACCCTACATTATCAGAAAAAAACATGGCTACTTCAAGGTTAGTAAACAACCTCTGTGAGCTCATGGCCTGATGCTTCCTAAACTTGAAAGTGCACATGATTCACTGGGAATCGTCAAATGCTTCCAGAGATGAGGGCGGATTCTGAGAGTCATCATGCCAATTTCTGGGTGGATGCTGCTGCTGCTGCTGGGCGTGGTCATTAGCAAGAACTAATCTAGAGTGTATGTTTCACGCGAGGCCTTAAATAGGAGGAATATTGACACTCTTTCGAGGACATTCTTTTAAGGAACGTGATGAAGAAAATGAAAGATCAAAACTTGTTCATATGACAGGATAGGTAATAAAAGTCACCAGATATAATAGCATAGAGGTTAATTTTCTTCAAGTTATATGAAAAGCATTACAAATAATTTATTAAATCTTTTTTAAAAAGTGCTTTTTTTCCCCTCTTCCACATTTTTGAGGAGTAGGAAACTTATAAGCATTTTAAAATACTAATTTGGGATACTTACCAAATGTCATGGACAAAAATGCCAAAAATTATTCTATGCTCAATTTTGCTAATGTCATCTTGTTAAAGGTCTAGAGTTAATTTTAAATATTTACTAAACAGCCTATGAATATACATCATTGTACTTTGCCTGGAAATTCTATGAAACACTCTGCATTTGAAAATTCACACAGAAGTAGGTGAGACACATATAGAAATATCTATTTATCATATAATAAATAAAGCACAAGCAAATACAAACCCATTTATGAGACGGCTACTATAACAGATGAACTGAATGTTCTAGAAAAACAAAGATACAAAATGTGTTGAATTTTGCATCAGCAAACTAAATTGAAAAAGGTTCCATAAGATTCTAAGAGTCAGATATACAGCCAAGTTCTACATCATATTTAATTCATTTTTCTAAATAATATGTCATGCTTCATTTCTAAAATAATCTTAGCTATTTTTATTATTACAATTTATTGTGGTTATACATCTATGAAATTAATGGCTATGCCTGAAAGTCGTGGTTTATAAACAAATGACCGTCTGATAACCCCTCGTCCTTTTGAATTGTTCTAAATGAAACACCAAATTTTAAGATAGTTGGCTTATTCTGATGTTGCCTCATTTTCATATTGGTTTTCTGCTTCCTTGCCAGAATCACTATTAAATAAATTGCAAGTAGCACTAAAAATAGTACTTTCCTTTAAGGACTGCTTTGTCAAGGTTACAGGCTATATGTATTAATTTAAAAATATGGGGACCCAAGTGTGTGTGTGTGGGGGGGGTGCCTGTGTGTGTGTATGTGTGTGTAAGTGTGTGTTGAGTTAGATTTTCTTAAAACATTTCCATATTGCCAGCATTATTCAGATGTCAATGTGGGCGGGTGGCAGGACAACAAGAATCTTTGTCCACGGTCAGCATTCTCTCTTTCCAGAAACTGTGGCCAAAATAAAACCACAGGAAGAATGTGAAAGGCATCATTCTATGTGTAGGCATCATTCTATGCGTGAAATGTTAGAAGTAAAACAGATCAATTTATGTTCAATTTTAAATTTTAAAGCAGATATCAAATTATGTAGTGATGCTCCAATGATCTAAAGAAGCAATTCTAAAAATGGCCTTCAGAGTTCCTGAGCTGTGCTATCCACTAAGCCTCCTAGTCTAGCTGATATTATCACATATGAGACTGCTTCCTAGACGTGGTGACTGGCTGAGATAAGGTGGGAACCCTGTACGAAGGGTGGAAATTAGGAAAACAAGAACTTTAAATGTTCTCTTTGACATGAACTCTTTCAATCTGGATGATACTGAGGCTCTTGGAGAGTATGGCATTTAAGGGGAAATAAGTGCACAGGAAGTACGACCTTCCTAGCTTCCTACCGACCAGAGGAGGTTGCTGGTCTTGTGTTTTGTTCTGTGTGCTCTGTTTGTATTTTGATACAAGGCTATAGACAAATTCGTCTTTTCTTGGCCTTCATAGCCCATGATTCTGGAGTCAGGTGAAATCACTGTGGTCTGTTTAGTTAGTGGTTTAGTTAGTGGCTTAAAGCCTGAAATAATAGTTTTGTCAAAGGGAGGCTTGTGGCTCGCAGGGAGACCTGAGGCCGAAGGACGTTGCCGTGAACCCAAGTTTCTCCCGGAATGTATCCCAGGACTCTGGGAAGGTAGGAAAGCACGCTTTAAAACCACGTTCGTGCCCTTGAATCTGCACGTGGGGGCATTAATGCGGGGAGACTCATGCAGCTGACTGCTAACAGCCAGGTTAGAGGGAACACATAGGAAAGGAAATAATGAAGCTCTCCAGGATCAGTGAAAGATGAAAAGAGAAAGTCTCCTGACTTCTGTGTTCCAGAGCATCTTTCGAAGTAGAAAGACAACTTATCTAAGCCTTCATTTCAAATAATGCCCTTTCGGGAATATCTGGAGGGGCCAGATAAACGAGGTGGGGGTGTGGTACCGTGGAACTCATGCCAATGTGTCCGTTTCTCATAGAGTAAAGGAGCAGGGGAAGAAGAGCGATCGACTGATCGACAGGTCCTCCAGATTGTTTGAAGAGAAGGACTACGAAACCTTTAAGATCAATATAACTGACCCTTAAATAAACTGCTATACGCAGAGCAAAGAAGTCACTAAAAATATCTGTAAAAGAATATATATGTGCAACCGCTTTTCTTATTTTATTAGAGTTTGAAATTGTCACACTTGGAAGTGGTATTCACAATAGTCTAAGAAATTATTTGCTTTTGGCTCTTCCTCAGTTATCTTTCAGGGGTGGACCTGAAGTGGGGAAGACGTGCCCAGTGCTCGTAAATGCCTAAACTGCTGGGTCACTGCTCCTGAGGAAGATCCGCGTGCCTTTGCACGTACAAATAGATGTGATATGGGGGGCCTGGGTGGCTCAGTTGTTAAGCGTCTCAGGGTCCTGGAATCGAGCCCCGCATCGGGCTCCCTGCTCGGCAGGAAGCCTGCTTCTTTTCCCACTCCCCGTGCTTAGATTCCCTCTCTCACTGTCCCTCTCTCTGTCAAATAAAAAATAAAATCTTAAAAAAAAAAGATTAAAAATTTGTTTAAAAAAACACAAATAGATGTGACGTGTCTGTCTTGGTGCTTCAAATTTACCTTTTTCATCACACAAAGTGGATAAACTCCGCCCTGCTCCTTTGATGAGCCGTTGGCCCTTCCCATTAACACAAGCTTAGGAAATCCCTCTGTTCTCAACTTCGACAGAATTCTGCAGATTGAATGCTGAGAACACAACTTCTCCTCTTGTATAATATTCGAAAGGCCAATTTATTGAAATACAGTTTTCACACCAGCTTTTTACAAGTAGAGACAGGGTTTCCATTTAGGTTTTTCAAAAGTAGAAAGATTTTGCTTTGAATACATGCAAGTTCTGTAATGAGTAGCATGAGTATGCGATTTTTGCTTGACTGTTGCCTCCCTTTGAATATTAAGCTGTGACTATTACTTTTCTGCAGTAGAAAGTGCTACGTAGTAAAATTGGTCTGTTTCTTAAAAATACAGTTGTTATTTTGTAGGTCAAGCAACTGAATTTTCTTCTGTACCTCACAGACTTTCCAAAATCACGTCTTAGATTGTATATCAAAATATTTATCAGTAAGAAGAAAAAATATTAAAAGGGAAATATGAAAGACATAATAACCGATAAAAGTTAAACCTATGAGAGAGATTTTTAAAATTTTTAGAAATTATTTGAAGACTTTGCTCCTTGATATTTTAAATTTGGACAGTCTAATATTTCCTGTTATATTCTGTTTTATTTAAATTTCTATATAATATCACGTATGTGATAATATGATGATATAAAATCATGTCAATTTTATAAATACACACACAGTTTAAACTTAATTGCAGGAACTTACCAAAAATCATAATGTTCTAAATGCAGTGTGGTGTCCTGGGTAGAGTCCTAGAAGGAAAAATAAAAGGTGTTAGTGGGAGGAAAATCTTAAAATGGAAATTAAGTGTGGACTGGAGTTGGCAGTAGTGAGACAGTGTTGGTTTCTTCTCTGTGACAAGTGTGCCTGGGCCTGTCTACACCAGTGGACACTGGATGAGGACTTACAATGATTTATTACCTTTGTGGCTTTTGTGAAATTTCTAAAATTATTCCAAAGTAAGATTCTTATTTTAAAATTATAAAACCTCGATCATGTATTTCTATGCCTCTATAATGGAAATTACAGGTAATAACATGCCCTTGTTTTTTATAATTTGTAGGAGAGAAAATATTAATTATAATTAAAATCTGCTTGTAACATTTCCCTAAAAAATTCATGGTAAAAATTAGCGTTTATTTTCTTGTTCCTGGTAAATTGTGCCATGCTGCTGGTGGTAATGAAGATGAGTTTATTAGTTATGATGAGTCATTTTCATACTTTCATTTGTGTAGCAAATTGCATTTTCTATTTAATGCACTTTTTAATTTTAATTTTTTAAAATATTTTATTTATTTTTTGGAGAGAAAAAGAGAGAGAGAGCACAAGGAGGGAGAGGGGCGGAGGAAGAAGCAGACTCCCCGCTGAGCAGGGAGCCCAATGTGGGACTCAATTCCAGGACTCTGGGATCATGACTTGAGCCCAAGGCAGACGCTTAACCAACTGAGTCGCCCAGGCGTCCCTCTATTTAATGCATCTGAGAATATTTTTGGATCCATAAGACAGTGATCCATTAAAAGCCAATAAATGAAAAAATATTCTGTGTGATAATAGACTATCTCCTACATGAGATTCTAGGGTTAGGATCATTGATTCTGATGTGTCCCAGCTATATGAAGTGTCACAAAGATTGTTCCCTCAGATCAAATATTGCTACCAGAGAATGATACACATACAGTGCTACTCCACCCTCCAGAAAAATAAAAAATTAGCAATATTTGTCACAGGTAATGCTCTCTGTTTACCAGATGTAAAGAGAGGAATCCACTCAGCAAGTTTTGAATTGATAATAACCATCTCATATTAAACTCACAGTCTGGCAGGAAATAGACACAGATTTAAAGTTCAGTGAATCTGTAGCCAGAACACAAGGGACCTACCTACTTTTACTGACAATGTTCCCCGAATTCTAAGGATAACTGACATACTTACTGAAGATGAAGACTGGGCAATAGTCAGATGTGAACTGGAAGCTTGAGGAACTAAGACATTTTTTTTTAAACTTGCATAAGAATGTTTATAACAGGCTGAACTGGAAACAATCCAAGTGTACATGTCAGTGGGAAAACACACTGTGGTACATTCACACACCAGAACTAGGACGTTATCAGGAAGGTTCAAACTGCCATGAGACAGAGAATAGTGATGTCACTAAGAAAACAGAGGAATAAGTCTGGGATGGAGGAGAAAGATGAAATTTGTCAGACAATGCAAAGCAGAGAAAATACAAAGAATATGATCTCTGCCCTCATTGTTTAGTGGAAACCAGGCCTATAAAGAAGCTTATCTTTTACGTTTATTAAGTGTATTAGTTTAAAATATAATATATTTTTTAAAATGATTTTCTCATGGCCAGGGACTTCTTAGTAAGTGCATAGTAGTGAGGAGCAATCCATTAGTATTTATAATTGTTTTAATTAAAGCAACACTTTGGGATACCTGGGTGGCTCAGTAGGTTAAGCGTCTGCCTTCAGCTCAGGTCATGATCCCGGGGATCATGTCTGGCATCCGGCTCCTTGCGCTGTGGGGAGCCTGCTTCTCCCTCTCCCTGCTGCTCCCCCTACTTGTGCTTCCTCTCTGTCTCTCTCTGACAAATAAATAAAATCTTAAAAAAAATTAAATTATATTAAAACAACACTTTATTCTGAATCTCAGAAGTATTTTGTTGTACTGCTTCTTCATTTTATTAGTGTATTGTTTGATCCATAGGCAAAGTGCATAAAACTAAATGCTTTTTATTCTCGATCACTTACGCAGAATATTTTGAGTAGATTGGATTGTACTTGTGCACTTAAACATAAAAATCACAACACTGAAATTCATATACTGGAATCTAAAGTAAAGATGGCGTAGAAAGTACGTGTAGGAAGATATCCAGCTTCCTTTAACATTAACAGTTTAATGATGCTAAATTTTCTCGGGACTGGGACTTAAAATATCATTCATTTTCTATTGCAGATGTCCTTCTCTGGGGTAAAGAACATTCCGTCTGTGACCAAGCATCTCTCATGTGACAAAGAATTTACAAAACTTACAGTTTCATGAACTCACATTAGAGCCAAAGGAATGTTTTCTATTCCATCTTTTACAAAAAGTCAATTTTTTCCCCTTTTGCAAGCCAACGTTATAAAAATTACATGAATACTCTGTGCTTCATTTTATTGAATTAGATGAAATATGGTCTATGGTAACTGAATTCTGAATGTTTTCATTGACACTCTATCCTTTTAAATGTTCAACCTTCTGTAGACATAAGTAATTTAATTAGAATCCTGCCCAGTAGGCTACCGAAAGTCTTATTAATAGACAGAAAAAACATATTTAGAACTAAATTTCTCTTTTGGGAAGCGGCTCTTACATATACTTGATACATTTAAAAATATTTTAAATAACTACATCAATTTCAATAATGTTGGTTCCTGTCAAAATTTACATTATAATCTTCAAGAATGCATGTCATTGTCCCATGTGTTATCTGATTTAATGCCATAAACTCAAGGAAGTTATTGAATGTAATTATCAATATTTGCATAGTATTGTTTTTGACAAATGCCTAGAGAGTTGTAAAGTGTCTATTATGTTTAGAGATAAAGAATACAGGATAGATTTGCTTTATATTCTGATAATGTTTGCTATTGTTTTTAAGACTATACTGTTTCCATAGTTACAGCAAGAAGCTCAAAAACCCTTTTTTCTTTGTAATATGCTAAAGGATAACTTCATAATACACTCATAGTATAACATTCCTTGAACATGCTGTCTTTTAAATACAGCTTTTATTTTATCGTCAGACCCCACTATATCAAACGTGAATTATGACTAGGAATTTTTGATACTGAATATGAATAATGCTTACTATGTTTGGGATTCTCATCCAAACAAGCTAAAAGAAGGGGAGAGACATAAAATGATTTTTAGCTTACTTGATTTTGTTCTATTACTACCATTACACAATTTCATTTTTATTCACGGTACTCTAAGGCACTCATTTGTCTATCCAAATCAGTGCTTGAAAATTGGAGTATAATTTGCAGTTTCTTACATCAGTCGAGACCCACTGTGACGTTAAAACAGTAAACATTTGACGGAAGCTTCTGGAGCGGAGGTCCTCTCTCCCCCCACTTTCACATCTGAAGTCCATGGACCGTCCTCCACTCTCCCCTCATCACCTAATTCTGTTTCTCATGATCGCGTCCCTTCCCTCTGCAGTCCTTTCTTTGTGCACTGTGAGGACAAGGCTGACACAGATGCATGACCTCTCCCCGGAGAAATGGGGAAATCAGCGAGACCCGATTTGTGGCACCAAACAAAGCTTGATTGCAGAGAGAAGTGTGAGCTTTCCCAAAGCACGATTTGAGCACCTTGCAACTTCTCTGTTTATTTTTAGGAATGCTTCCTTGAGAGGAGCAAGGGTAAAAATAGCAAACAAAGGAAAAGAAACACCTTTGCCCAAACGGCGATTGCTGAGAATTATTTTTCTTGAACTTTTTGGTTTCCGTTTTGCACGTGCGGCTTTAGAAGAAGGTGAGCACCTGGGTTTGCCCGAAATCGCGTCCCTGCCTCGACGTCTAATGGCTTAAATACGCCCATCATCTGTGAAGTCCTATGAACGGATTCAGCATGACTTTTCATTAAGGAAAAAAGGAAATATGGTCTCTATTCACTCCTTTCATTCTCCTCAAGGAAAGGGATTTTGTTCTCAATTTAAAACCAAATACTATTATCAATATCCCTTGGAAATTCTACTTAATTAAAACACTCTAGTCATAAAATCTGCCAAATAAAAACTTAGTTAGGTTTTTCAATTAACTGCATTTAATTAGAACTATATAATATGGAATAGTTCTGCCTGTGTACTTCATCCTAATCAAAGAGGTTTGGGTTTGGTCAAAATAAAGAGAACATTAGAAAAGTAATGGCTATCCATTGGATAAAATGTTCTTCATTCCAAATTAAGCTCTCCTCTGGCTGACACAACAAAGGGAAAAAGCTTCCCATTCTTGCACAGTGTTTGTCAGGAACGCCTTCCCAGGACTCTGGTCTGCTGGTGCAAAGGGACTGGGGCTCAGACCACAAGGAAGTTCTGCATCTTCACCCAGTGCAGACCCACGTTACCTGACCGTGTTCATGGCATGGACACTTGAAAAAAAACAAAAAAACCACTGGCATATAAATCATTCAACTTATACACTTTATTTTCTTCAGTTCAAAAAGACAAAATAATTTCTACTAGCATTCAATAACGATGCGACAAGATCCTACCCCCATCTTTAAAAAGAAAGGGAGAAAAAAGTTCAGCCCTCAGGAAAACTATACGATCAAGATCTGTCATCTGCCCGACTCTTTAAGGTGATGGCAATTTTTTTCAATACGTGGACAATAGCCATGTAAGAACATCATCCTGGGTTGAATGCCCACTTCTTTCCATGCAATCACATTTGCGACAAAACATATGGGAATAGAATGTCCTGAAATCAGCTGGAACATTCCGTATTTCTAGTCATCATCATAGATTGAGATTTCTAAATTTGCGTTAGGAAAACTTTCATGTTCATAAAACCGTGATTTGGGGGGTGAAGAGTTTCTTTTGATGTCGTTCAAACTGTAGTGAGAAGAACAGAAGCACGTATTTTAGATTTGGAGACTTCGAGAGAGTGCGTGGTCTTAACCACAGGCAATCCGGTGAATCTGGGCATTTTACAGGAAGAGAGAATGCAGCTCGGCAAAGCTCATGGCCTGACCTCGGTCAAAGGGAGGACAAGAGAGAGAGAGACACGTACAGCCTGAGGGATGTTCGCTGCTTTGACTTAACTGGGCAAGATATTTGTTTGCTCGCTTTTTGATTTATTTTTATTACTTCTTCAACCGAATTAATACATTATTAGCCTTCCCATTAAGGTCATACCAACTGCTATACTCCAAAGCAAGAGTGGTTCGAGGGGAAAGATCCCCTAAAGCCTCAGCCCACCCCACAGGGCCTCCTGGAGCATAACCCGCCAGCCAGAGTTTGCCTGCAGATTTTATTGACTGCAGGCTGCCCGGCGAGGCAGCTGGTGAGGGGCCCCTGAAGGAGCCGACACCCGGATATTGTCTGCTGACAGCTTCCTCTCTTCCGACGGAACAGAAAATCATCTATTTGACAGATGGCTTGAGGCCCTGCAATGAGGGTCATGACTGGAGTAGGGTATCAGCATCCTCTGGAACCTGCCCTTTGTCTGTAGGGACCAGAGTGGTCAGTAGTCATTCAACAGCAATATATTGGGGCTCTGAATCACCTCAGTCAGGAAGGCAGAGTGTTTCTGTAAAGGATCAGATAGTAAATATTTTAGGTTTTTTGAACCACCTCTGATCTTGGTGACATATCTTCTTCTTGTTTGGTTTTAGGATCTTTTGAAGCCATAAAAACCATTTTTAGCTTATGAGCCAAGCAATAATAGTTTGCAGCCTCCATTTGGCCTGCAGGCTGCAGTTGGCTTATCCCTGATTTATATTCTTGAAGGTGGCTCTGATTTCTGTCGTGCTTACCTCCCCCCAGTGCAGTGTAGTTTGGATTCACTGCCTTGGCAGAGGTGAAGGGGCAGTTCCACAGGCTTCTGCTTGGCCCTCCCACAGTAAGTGGCATCTGTGACTTGGCTCCCATGTGCCCCCATTCTAACAGGGATCAGGATTATACATGAGGTCTTTAGATGGTAAAGTCAACCTAGACTTTGTGTCCAACGGGGCTTAGAATGGCTGGACATACCCTTTCCTAGGTATTATGGGTTGAATTGTGTCTCCCTAGTATTGATAAGTTGAAATACTAACCCCCAGAACCTCGAATGTGACCTTTTTTTGGAAATAGGCCATTGCAGATGCAATTGTTAAGATGAGGTTATCCAGGAATGGGTGGGCGTAGTCTGACCGGTGTCCTTACCGAACAAGATTTGGACACAGACACAAACACAGAATGAACTTCATGCAAACATGAAAGAAGAGCTTGCGGTTTTATTTCTACAAGCCAGAGAGCACCAAAAATTGCAGGCAAGGTACTAGAAGCTCAAGGAAAGGCCTGGAGCAGACTCTCCCTCCCGGCCTCAGAAGGAGCCAACCCTGCTGATACTGTGGTCTCAGACGTACAGCTTCCAGAACTGTGAGAGAAGACATTGACTGTGTGTGAGCAGCCCTTGGAAACTAGTGTTCTCAGTACACATTCACCCAAGGACATGACTGGAGGGCCCTTGGTGGAAGGACAGAGGCAGCATTGCCAGGGACTATGGTGGCATTGTTGAGTCCTTCCTTCTGGGAACATGGCCTCCTCTTCAGCGGGTGTGCTCCGTCCGGTTCAGAAAGCTGGCTCAGGTCCAGAAATGGAACAAACGACTTTGACTTTGGCGGGGGCGGGGGGGGGGGGTGGGTTCAGCATCCTGGGCATATCTCCTTGATTTACTCTGGTAGTACAAACCCTGATGACCTCCCATCTATGTTGTGCTTAGGGTCCCTGCGTTCTATTAATTATCTCCGTAACTTTCACTGGATTAGCTTTATTTCCTGCTCTCATTCCAACATGATAATAGTGATGCTCTATCCACTTGGTTTCTTCTGTTTGGGGGTCCTGTCATCCCCATTGCTATCAGTGCGCCTAATTCTGGAATGACCTCTCTTGCCATACGCCCTGGTGAGGAGGAGGGCCACCACTAAACATTTGGAGATGCTGGTGCTTTTGTCACCAGCCCATTCATTCCTTGTGATGATAGTCAATGGTAGGTCCTTTGGACTTTATTGTGGATAGTAATCCTCTGCAGGTCTTACACAGTATACCCACCCTACCATGCCCATTTACCTGAGCTTGTCCATCCCTTGGCCACTCTCTGCTATGCAATTCTGGCATTTCAACTTCACTTAGTGCTGGAGATGCAAGATACAAAGGAGGGTAGACATTCATCCAGGCTGAAAAGAGGAGAATTAACTGAAAATCTTTACATGCATTTGTAGACTGTCATACCCTGCCTTCATGCACAGAATTTTGCATGTCTGGCATCTGTCCTCCTTCCCATTCCCTAAGCAGGAGATCCAAGGTTTCATCCCTGGGGAAATTAAACTTTCTTAATAGAAAGGCAATTCATAGTCTAGAATTTGGTTATCTCTTAGCATAATTACATCTAGCTTGCTTCCAATCATTCCTAAGCAAATCTGACAATAGACCAATCTTAGAAATGTACCCAAATTTCCTATTATCTTTTAATCACATTATTCTTAAAAAATAAAACAAAGTATGGACAGATACTTGAGAAAGTCTCCAACTTGAAGTACATGTTGAGGCTCCTCTCAAGATGAATAAAAATGAAACTGACTAAATACACCAAGGTGAAATCTCATAAAATTTAAGATAATCAGAATAACGAGAATATGTTGAATGCCCCCAGAAATAAAAATGAGGTTAAATTACACAGGAAAGAGTTTCAGAATTTTTTTTTTTTCCTTTTACTTCTTATGCTCAGTACCAGACTCTAAATGCTTTCAAAATACCAAAGGAAAAAATATTTTCAATCTAAAATGTTATACCTCACAAAGCTATCAAGTAATGAAACTCGAAAAAAGACTTGCCAGTCATGGAAGAACTCAGAACAATTTCTTCCTCTTGTAAGCTTCTCGCAGGAAATTATATGATAGTGCATTTCAGCCAAACAATATTAAACCAAAAAAAGTGTTAGATCTGATGTATCATTTAGGTCACGTTCCACTTTGAATACCTGAAAACCAATAAAAACCAGCACAAGCAAATACGAACAGCAAAGACAATAATGAGGTGGGTATTCTTTACTCATTTGCATAATCGTTTAAGGGCAAAGTTGGTGTTAGTCTCAAACAATGCTACCCACAACTGATGACCTCCACCTTTTGACTGAACTCGCTCTTCCTTTGAGGGCAAGTGGATACAAAGGATCCTGACACACCCTCCCAGCCTCCTGTTCTTAAAAGAGAGCCTTCTTTCTCATAAAAAAACTAAGAATGGTATAAGGCCAGATCACTCTTGGCCCAAACTGGTTACTCCAACAAAGCTGAAACAAGAAGAATTAATTAGAGTACGAAGTTTAAACTACTCAGAAACCACCCCTTGTTATGAAGGGCGCTCTCACTGAAATCACATTATCTGAGAGTGGGATAACGTGATTCTCCCCAAAGATTTCACGGATGCCGACAAAGCAACAGAGAACATTATACTGAAGAAACATGAAACAGTGCATTAAAAAACAAAGGAATGAATGATTACCCCTGGGTTTATAACCAAGAGGGCAACTAGATCAGTTGGGAGCTAGAAGAGACAACATTCAGGTTAGAGATTACCAAGAAAGAAAAAAATGTAATTCCCTTAGAGCACTTGCTAGGTTAAACGTTTTAAAAAACAATTTTATTATGAAGGGGACGTTACAGTAGGAAAAAAAGTCTGAAACTCCAGTGAAAAACAAAATTTCTCAGTGAAAGAAATATAATTGCATTCCACCTTTTGCCTTTGGAGTGAACACTATTTACACGGTCATGTTGTTTTACACGCTGAATATTCATTTTTTATTTAAGTAAGTATACAACAAATCTCACGAAAGGATGAAGTGGGGAAGTTAGTGTGCCGTGAACAATAGATAAATCATTAGCTGTCATTACAGGAAATAAATAGGCCGTGTCTCACATCGTGAGAACTCAGGATACGGTGGTCTAGTAACTTCACAGATATGGTTCTTAGCCCCCAAATATAAAGCTGCAGGAAGAAAAACCTATTGCCTGGGTGGGAAAGAGAGAGGGAAGGAGGAGGAGGTAGTTGTTTTTCATTAAAAGTTTTTCACAAGGGGCGTCTGGGTGGCTCAGTCGGCTAAGCATCTGGCTTTGGCTCAGGTCATGATCCCAGGAATCCTGGGATCGAGCTGCTCCCCCCCACCCCCAACTTGTGCGCGCTCTCTCTCCCTCTCAAATAAATAAATAAAATCCTTTAAAAAAAGTCTTTCCCGATTATGTTATTTCTGTCCATGTTGATGTTATTCGGGAAAAATTAACTTTGTAAAGAGAAGCTCAAGGTGTCTCTGTTGGTCCAATGCCAACTCCAGAACCATAGACTCTTTCAAGGTAAAAATCACCCAATGTTATTTCAAGTTTTCAATAATTTTAACTTTTTGTTTTTCCTTAGATGTGCTCGTCTGAACAAAATGCAGCCAAGAACTAATTTGGAAACAAAAATGGTCATTTTCCTTTTTGCATTCCACTAATGCCAACTCCTTACTATGGGTTGGTATTATCACTGGTCCCAAGTTTGAACAGCCCAAGTTTTGATGTAATGGATCAACCACTGGGCGTATGAAAGTGGATGAGTAAATGAGGGTGTGAGTCATTGTATTCACGAGTCCATGCGTTGCTTCCCTTGGATACAAAATGGCATATCCAGTCTTACCATTCACCTCACCAGACACTAGAACTCTTATCTTTAGGTAACAGTGACAGAAAAAGGAAATAGAAAAGATCCCAAGTAGTTTATCTGTTCATCTTTCTACGATTAAATGCATCTTCAAATGAACAAAACCAGCAACCTTGAATGAGAAAGTAGGAATGTATTATGTCAGGAAAAGAAGCCTACAGCTTGTGAGTGGATATAAAAGAAAGGAAAGAGAGAGGAGTGTCTTGCAGCTTGCTGCCGTCCCACCTGTTTCTGGTGAGCACGCGTCTGTGAACACCTCAGCCTGTCTTAGTCCTGCCTGGTGGGTCCCCGCTCCTTCTCCACCTGCTCCACATCTCCGGGCACCCGGTCCTCTCCCACCAAGTTTCTACCACACGCTTGCGGCAACGACTTTATGCACAGTGCTATCTTCGCTATTTGATAATCCTTGAAACTGACTTAGCAAGAGGGAATGGATGAAGCATGATGTGTCTCCTTGTGTTATTAGCTGAAAATTATGCATTCAGTTCTTTGTTTCTCTGACACCTAACCCTTTTTTCTGTGAGTGTCATGGGGTACTTCTAATGGGACCAATATTCTTGAAATGGTTTTTCATCACAAATGTTGAATTTTAATAGAAACAAATCTAAACACAATTTTAAAAGCTATATAATAAAAATCTAAATTTCAGTGTGTGATAGAGAAAATTCTTGTGCATTTTTTTTGGAAAACTAAAACGACTTAATAATGGTATCGATTATTCCCTACTGCAAATTCTGGAGGTAATTTCAACAGCCCAGTGATGTCAAGTAGCCTCTTTCAATTTTTTCAAACTACCATCTTCAGTAAATCGACATTAGTCTTAAGCTTGTCCCCTCGTGGTCAAAGTGGCTATGCGACCATCTCTTTGTACAACCCCAGGAAATATCCTAAATATCCTTGTAAAGATTTATATGAGAATGCTTACAATCGCTGTGAGTTTGCCTCTAGGCTGATATAATAGTTTAAAAAATAATAGATTATATTATCTGATTTCTCAATATTGGGTCCTATAAAACAATGTATTTATCAATAGCCAATGACAACATAGGGATGATATTTAATCTCTTTTTTATTTATTTTTTAAAGATTTTATTTATTTATTTGACAGAGGGAGAGAGAGAGAGAGACAAGCAGGGGGAGCAGCAGAGGGAGAAGGATAAGCAGGCTCCTTGGTCAGCCGGGACTCCAATATGGGACTCATCACAGGACCCATCCCAGATCATGACCTGAGCCAAAGGTAGACACTTAACCAACTGACCCACCCAAATGCCCCAAGTTGTGCCATTCTTGATAGAAGTTTCTCTGCATAGTAATAGGTCCAATTTATTTATTTGTTTTTAAAAATTTATTTATTTATTTTAGAGAGAGAGAGAGAGCTTGTGCTCAAGTAGGGGGAAGGGCAGAGAGAAACGGAGAGAGAATCTCAAGCAGACTCCCCGCTGAGCCCAGAGCCTGTTGCAGGGCTCCATCCCACGACCCTGAGATCATGACCTGAGCCAAAAACCAAGACTAGGATGCCCAAGCACCCCATGTTTAATCTCTTAAAATAAACAAATAATAGAAATTCTTTCTCATATACAGAATATTTTGGTTAGTTGAATTTTCCAAACTTAGGTCTTCCTCCTAAAATATTTCTAAATGGCAATTCTAATAATTTTTTACCATGTCAATATTCTGTTCATTAACTTAGCCACTCATTCACTTACACACTAATATTTATTCAATTAAAAGAGTAATAACATAGTGGAGAGACAACATGATCTAATGTTTAAATGTATGGATTCTGCAGGAAAACTGCCTATGTTTGAATCCACTCCTTGGTATATAATTCAATCTCAGGGCACCTGGGTGGCTCAGTAGGTTAAGTGTCTGCCTTGGGCTGGGGTCATGGTCTTTGGGTCCTGGGATCAAGTCCTGCATCCGGCTCCCTGCTCAGTGGGGATCCTGCTTCTCTCTCTCTCTTCCTCTGCCTCTCTTCCCCACTCTTTCCCTCTCTCTCAAATAAATAAATAAATAAATAAATAAAATCTTTTATAATTCAATTTCACTGTGCCCTAGTTTTCTTAGCTGGAAAAAATGAATAAAATGCACATACCTTATAAGATTATCCTTTTTATATGAGTTACCATATGTAAATTCCTTAGAATGCCTGGCTCTCAATAATGACTAAATAATCATTATTATTTAGTTAAATGCAAATAAACAAATATATAGTATTGAAGGAAAAGATATACTGTTTTCTTAATTGCCATATTTAATTGTTTCTGTATGATAGAAAAGGCGTCAAAAGCAAATATAGACAAGTGGGTCTACATTAAACTAGAAAGCTTCTGTACAGCAAAGGAAACAGTCAACAGAGTGAAAAGGCAAATCTATGAAATAGAAAATATTTGCAAACATATATCAGATAAGGGGTTGATATCCAAAATACACAAGGAACTCCTGAACTCAACAGCAAACGGACAAATAAACAACAACAAAATCTACAGCCACATAATCTGATTAAAATGGGCAAAAAACTTGAATAGACATTTCTCCAAAGAAGACATACAAATATCAAACATACAGTATCAAACAAACAAACAGAGAAAAAATAGAAAATAAGCGTGGTAAGGATGGGGAGAAACTGAACCTTTCTTACACTGTTGGTGGGAATAGGAAGTGGTGCCATTCTTATGGAAAGCAGGATGGAGGAAGAATAAAGAATTGAACTACTATATGATCCAACCATCTAACTTCTGGGTATTTATCCAAAAGCACTGAGATCAAGAGCTTGAAGAAATACTTGCACGCCCATGTTCATTGCAACATTATTCACAATAGCTAAGTAGTGAAAACCACCTAAATGTCCATCGATGGAAAACTAGATAAAGAAAATACGATGTATACACACAATGGAATATTAGCCAGCCTTAAAAAAAAAATTATACTTTGCTATATGTACTGACATAGTGAACTTTGAGGACATTATGCGAAATGAAATGAACCTGAGTGGGACAAATACTGCATAATTTCATCGACACGACATTCCTAAAATAGTCACTGTCCCAGAAGCAGAGAGGATAATCGTGGCTATCGGGCTGGGGGAGGGGAGCTATTCTGCAGGCATCGAGAATCAGTCATGCAAGATGAAAAAGTTCTTGAGATCTGCCCTGCAACAATATGCATATAAATAACAATACTGTGCCGTTCACTTAAAATTTTGTTAATGGTAGATTTCACGTTATGTGTTTTTACCACAATTAAAAAAAAAATCAGTTCAATCAATTCCAGCTCCCAAAAACCTGGGTTTGTTTTGGGTGCTTATTCCATACAATCCAACGTCCATGCTGCTTCAACTTCTGGTAGGACACCGCCTCGAAAGCCAGGGCTCTCTGCTGCTATCCCCGCTGACCAACTTGACCAGAGCAGTTTCATCAGACAAAATTGCTTTCAATTGTATTGTAACAATTTGGACTCCTTTCCTGTGCAAATGACAATAAATCAATGTAAACTGACTTTTGCCAAACTAGACTTATTGACTCATAAAACTGAAAACCCAGGAGTAGTACTTTAGACACAATTTAATCCAGAAGCTCAAATTATTTGGAATAATTTGTTTCTGTTCTCCTTTTTTTTTTTTTCCCCTCTTGGCTTTTTTTTTTTTTTTTTTTCTTTCTGAGGTTCTCTTTATTTCCAGGCTAATGTCTTCCTCTCTGGTAGCTGTCCCACCTTGAAAGCTTGTATTGCTTCTTTGTTAGTATATCTGTATTATCTTGTATAATACAGATAGATAATATATTGGTATAAAATTATCATTCCTGAGTAGGCTCAATAATATTCAACAGACAACATAACCATATTTGTAAAGCCCTAAGGTAAACATTCATTTGGAAACCCGGACCAGTGAACTCTCCCTGAATATTTGACAGAAATAGTGTCATTATAGCTCATTGTCCTGATTGCATGTTCATTTCTGACCAGTTACTCTGGCCATAGAATTTTCTGCATTAGCTGGCTGACCCTCAATCGTCCTGTAACAGGACGTGGAACAGGAGTGGAACAATGTATTTTTGTATTTCATAGTGTTTAAGCAAAGCCCAGACTTGTTAGATTTTAATAATCCCTTTGAAAACTGTGTCCCATCTTTCATTTCTAGTCTCCAAATTCTGCTTTCAGTGATGGGCTTTTATTTTGCATTCAGTATTCCAGAAGAGCAGATTTTCTTTTCAAGCACCTCTATCCATATGTATGTAGTTACGAATCCTGAGTTGTGAGCCTAAAATAAAAGAATATGAGTCAAAGGTATATACTAAGAATAAATCATAAAAAATCCTTACTTCTAAGGGTAACAAGAACAATGTGCTCTATCTTTAAATTAATATATAGATTGTCTACGGAAAGGCAAATCCTTCATTTCAAAAAGTTGGATAGTATGGTATTTGAAAGTAAATTCTCGATGAATAAAAATAAGGTATTAAATTCTGACATGAATATTTGTTTTCTATCTATCATCTATCTATCGTCATCATTTATTTCCCATCTGTTTATCCAATCTATTTTCATTTATTGAATGCTTTTTTCCTATTCTGGAGGGTCAAAATTATAACTCTTTCAGTCTATTTAAGGGTACTATATACTCTTGGTATCGCTGTCTAATTCAGTTGGCCTAGGTTTTGCAAAACAGACCCTTTGGCTGTGTAAGAAATGTTACTATAGCATAGCATCCCAGCTCTTCATGAATCAGTCTGACCTTCTCTCACTGCCTTGCAAATCTACTCTCTGTTTATTCAATACAGAATCTTCTTGCAAAGGAAAATAAAAACGCAAAGAGAAGAGACTTTATCTAAGAGCTTTGCTCTTCCCTTGAGGACTTTGTCATTTGGAAAAGAAAAAAAAGTTGGGAGAAATTCCAAAAACAAACAAGAAGATTGATTGCCATGACCCCAAAGTGGCACAAATAATATATTTGAGACGAATTTGACTATTCCCTTGAATTCTCATGACTGATCCTTGATAAGTGCTGTAGGCGTCTATAGCCGTTGCATCTATTACAGATATTTTTCCCTTTTTCAGTTTTGAGAAAAATGTTTGTCATGAGTGTAAGATTTCAGGTGGCATCTCTTTGGTAGCTCTATGCATGTCATGAGGAATGCTTCAGTCAAATCTGGAAATAAATTTGTTTTCCGGAGCAAAGGGAGACAGCCGGGTATAAATCTAGCAGACTATGTACCTGATGAACAAAAATATGGCTAGCTCTATTTTCTTCTTTCTGAACGCAGTCTAACCCTCAAACTCCACTATTTGCTCAAATATAGGAAAACAGTTATTTTCCATACTGAAGATAACATGATCGCTATGATTTAAAACTCCCTTCCTCCCTTCCCCTCGTTGATTCTAGACCAATGACGAGGTTCAAGGATCAGCATGTCCCAGTTGGGGAAATGCCATTACTGTTTTGAAAGGAACAGAATTAGTAGCAAGAACTGGGAATTAATGAACAGCTGCCAGGCTGGGGACAAAATATAAATATCAATAAGGCAATTCTGATACCCCATGACTCAGAATTTAACGATTTGACAAGGACTCCTGAAGCAGGTACTGATAATAAGCTACCGGAATGTTTCCTTGAAGCCTTCAGAGAAGAATGGCTTACAATGAGTCATCTGGAGATGCTGCCTTCAAGGGTATGTAGCACCTTCAAGATCCACTTCCAGATCTACTGATCATCTCTTTTGTCACAGAATAGATAGGACTTCCCCAGTTAAGCCACCATGAGACCTTAACCTAGTAATTAGTCTAGAATCAATGAGGGGAGATGAGGTCAGAACGTGAGAAAGTAATTGTCAACCTCATGGCATTTGCCTGGGGGTAGGGAATTACACAGTTTTGAGACAAGGGGAGGCTGCTCTAGCGGGTGTAGACGAGACACTTGTGCTGGCCCAGAGGAATTAGGGGTATCTGAATGTTCAAAGTTCTCAGGCATGGCCACCACCACCTCACAAGTCTTGGGGTCCCACTTCCTCCCCATCACAGCCTGACTTTAATACAGACACAATCATGATTGGCAAATGCCAGGGTACCCTGTTCTATTTTTCTGTGCCAACTTTCCATAGACAAATGTCTTAGCGATTGTGATGTTATATAACATGGTGGGGGCATCAAGATTCCAATTATCCCCATCGATGGGGTATTTGTTACTATATGGCCAGTGAATGATTCAAATCCAGAATCCCATCCTAAGGATCTGCCTTCTAGGAACACTTTGGGTACCAAACCAATTGTTTTCTTTGCCTTTCCTGTGGAGAAAACCAAAACCAAACCAAACAAACACAAACACACAAACCCAAAACAACCTCTGGGACAAGAATCTGTATATTAAGTGGTTATTTTAGAGGTTCTTCTAGGAAGTATTATCAGGGTATTGGGCACTGAGGCTAGGAAGGGAATCAGCTGTGTATGTGTGTGTTACCCAAGAAGCCACTGGCGTGGGCGGCTCCTTAATCCTGCTGGGAATTCTGGATCGGGGTCCAACATGTACTTGGAGATGGCAATACAGGGTGGGTGAGGGACACCAGCTCCTAACAGTCATTGTTTGCAAACTGCTTGTAATGTCCCTGCTGAGAGCTACTCAAGAGTGGGCCCCCCAGGGCGAGCCTGTGGAAAACCCTTTGCAGGTGCTAGCCTTGGAAGAGTAAGCCAGTATGAACAGACTGGGTGAGGCCCAAGAGGACTGTATGCTTATTCTTTTAATTTACCAATTTTGGTTTTTTGCATAGGATGTATTTATTTTTAATGAATGTTTGCCAGGAGTTTAAAATATGTTTATTTTTGTTGAATTTAAATTTCTGCTTATGACCTTATATCCATGTGTTCGCAATCTTTGCTAATTTTAGATATATTTAATCAGTTTCTGGGAGGATTGCATTAAGAATTTTAAACTACAGTTATTATTTAATATAATTCACTATTTTTTCATTTATCCTTTTCTAGAAAAATGTTAATCTGAGGCTAAATTTTAGTTGCATATATGTTCAGGAGCATTCTTTCAGTTTGCCATATTCTTTTTTTCTACAAATATATGATAACATTTTTTCCTTCATGATGTTTATTTTGCTTTGATTCTATTTGGTTAATATTACAATTGTCCTCTGGGTATAGATATTTGGCTGGGATGCCTTTTGCTAAGCCTTTATTCTATGTCTATAAACTATGTTAAATATTTCCCTTACAGATAGCTTGTTGATAGATTTCATTTTAGTTGATATCATTTGACATTGAATCAGAAACACTCCTTTCATTGACATATTTAACCCTTATATGTTCATAGCAAATTAAGTTATAATTTAAATAATTATTGTAGGTCTATTATAATTAGTTTTCTTTTGCTGTCTTGCTTTATCTATTTAGTAATTTGTTGTTTTTACTTGCGTCTTCCATTGGATGGGTTGAATATTTCTTTTTTTTTTAAGATTTTACTTATTTATTTGTCAGAGAGAGTGAGCATGAACAGTGGGGAGCAGCAGAGGGAGAGTGAGAAGCAGACTCCGCGCTGAGCAAGGAGCCCCATGCAGGGCTCCATCCCCCAGGACCCCAGGATCATGACCTGAGCAGAAGGCAAACACTTAACAGACTGAACCACTCAGATGTCCTGAATGAGTTGAATATTTCTTAACCGACATGAACATTTTACGTTGTTCTACTCATATAGTGATTACCTCTAATTTATTTATATAGAGTTACACTTGCATTCCCTACCAATGGCTTGTGACAGTCAATATCTATATGTTTTTATCCAAACCAGACAGGAAACTTAGAACCACTTATCCTCTCTGTTCTTGCCACACCCCCCATACCCAATATATGTCAATTGCTCATTTAGAAAACAATAAATTTTCTTAAGACTTTGCTCACCTTTACTTCAATATTGCAATATATCCTCCTCAAGTCATTATTCTTGTTGCTATAACACATCTAAGCATTCTTTAAAATGGGTGTGCTGAAAATATCTTTCTTTTCCCTCTTGAGTTTAAGCAATAGTTTATATGCAATGTTTTTCTTTAACACTGACAACACAGCTCTTTTGACTTTTTGTGCACAGAAGATCTCTGTGAATATAATCCTACTTTTCTGAGGTGCTCTATGTTTGTCTCCATTGGGCCGTGTTTGCTATTGTTTTCTCTTTCCTTTCTTCATAATCTTTCAGAATTTTCTCTTCCGTTTGATTTTATTAAATGTTATTATTGGATTCAAGTTTTTTTTTTTCTGCAAAATATGCTTCTCAGTACTCATATGCGTTTTTGGCTTGAGGTCTGATAAGATTCTTTAATTATGTTATTATTAACAATTTAGTATTTCTCGTATTTTGTCATTTTTAACCTTTCTTTCATTCTGAGATGTATGCATAACCTTATAGGGTCTATCCTCTGTATCTATTAATATTTTCTTGATGCTTTCTGGGAAAGTAATTCAACTTTAACCATTTCAATACATTCATTATTTTTTTTTAACATTTCAACAATGATCATTCTTATACTCAATATTTCCAATTTCTTCTCCTTCTGTGTCAGTTATCTATTGCTATAAAATTAACCAGCTCAAAACCTAGTGGCTTCAAACAATACTCAATTTATTAACTCATGATTTTGTGGTTAGCAGTTTGCACCCTGTTCAGCTGGGTGACTTTGTAGCTGGTCTTATCTGAAGTCATTCATTCAACAGTAGTCATTAGCGGCTCAGCTAGTGTTGGCTGGTCTAAGATCATCTCACACGGATGCCTTGCAGATGGCGATGCACTTGGCTGGGAGTTTTTGTTCCAGAAACCTTCACTGGGCTGGCTCATCTATGTTCCAGATAGTATCATCCTTCAAGAGGCTGTCAGTTTTCTCCAATGATGGTGGAAGATTTCTCATCAGCAGCAAGTTGAGTCCAGTTTGGAAGTACTTGCTAAGTCTCTTCTTATATCATGTTTGCTAATGTTTTATTGGCCAAAGTAAGTCACCAGGTTTAAGTGGTGGAGAAGTGAACTCCAGCATCATTATGGGGGAAGCATCAATGTCATATTGTAAAAGACTATGCAGAGAGAGGGGAAGGAATATTGTAGCCATGGATAAGAACGCTCTACTACATCTTTGTTACTTCTTAAAGTTTTCAATAACCTTTTATGGTGAGTATTTTTTCTTATGCTTGTATAGGTATTATCCCTTGTCTTCTTTTCAGAGTACTTGTACAAAGTCATTTGCTATTCTCTTGGGACTAGCAGCTGTCTTGATATGATGCTTATGTGAAGGAAAAGCAACAATTCAAGCCCTAGTTTGTTCTTCTCCACCGGGGTTTAGGGGATGGGAGTTTGGAGTGTGTCTCAGGATAGGAAAGCTCCAATGTTTTCATCTTGATTTCCCCATCCTTTCTCCACCTGATAATAATGCTGTCCCAGGTACTGCTTTTGTTCCAGGGCATTCGACGTCTTTAGTTATTGCTTGACCCAAGAAGGATTAGCTATGGATTAAATGAAGGGATGCTGGTACCTGCCCTATTTCAATAGCCCCGCACTATTGCCACACTCCTGGTCTCGCTGGACATTTATTGCTGTCAGCCTCACACTTACTCTGATGCACTCTAGCCCGAGCATGGCAATGGGGTAGGTAGAGCAGATTATATTTGTCAGAGATGGCCTTCATCATATCTCCAATCCCGCATGGTCCTCTGCAATGCCACCATGTCATTCCCTGGTTGAGAGGTGGGCCCTAATTCTCTATCTCCCGGAAACCGAGTGGCCCCGTAACTGCTTTGACCAATAGAAGATGACAGAAATGATAACGTGCCACTAGAGGCATACGCTTTCGCTGGCCCTGCAGTAAGCTTCCAGAACCATGCAAGGGTGTATTTACAGCATTAATACAAACTCTCAGGTATGCCTGGGTCACTCGGTCAGTTAATGTAATTATTTTTTAAATAATTAAAAAAAAAACAACAACAACATACAAACTCTCCCTCAGCAACCCCCTACTCAGCCTCTAACCTGTTGTGTCTCTGCTGCAAGCCCCAGTTTTCTCAACTCAGGATGCTGGTATCTTCGATTTCTTGAAGAGCATTTCACAATATTTGTATTAGTTACTGAACATGGCTGTGATTTATGCCAACCTTTCTCAGCTCAGCTATGAATCAGCATTATTACATTAAACCATAAAGTCACATATGTCTTCATGGGTAGAACTATATTCTAGGGACTGATAGATATAGAGATATAAATGCAGATACAATACAGAGATACAGAAATAGGTATGAGTATAGATATTATCCAGGTACTTAGGTTTTTATGAAATTGCTTCCATCTACGAAGACACAAAAATAGGTAGTTTTCATCACTGTGTTAATAAAAGCAGCAATATTTATTTACATATGCCTGTCAGTGTGCACAGTGCCTTATATGTAAATCCATTTCATCAGTAAATCACTCTGTATATTACTATTCCTGTCTTACAGGCGAGAGAAATAGGCTAAGAGAGTTTAAGTAATTTTTATGTGTTTACTAGTTGACAGAGCTGGCATTCTAACCAGAATTCATGACTCCAATCTTCTTAATTTGTACACATCACATTCAAACACTGTAAAAGCTTATTAAGGAATTGTCCTTTCTTCTAACAGGTGATGTTATTTAGCTTGGTTATATGTAATGTGTACCCACCTGCTTTCTCCTTATGCTGCACATGTGTCTATATGAATATGGACTTATTTATTCTAGTAAGACTTTAATGACAGCACAACGATCCCTGCCATTCCCCACTTATACCTTCTATGTACCAAGGCCTTTCTGTTCCCTATGCTTTTTTTTCCCTACATTCACCTGCTGTTTTCTTTAATTGCTCTTTGAATTCTTTTTTTTTTTTCTTTTTTTTTTTTTAATACTAACCCTCATGGACACTTAGCTCAGCAGCGGTGGCTCTAGAGGTATACACACTCTGGCCAGAAGTAAGTGGAACAATGGCAGAAAACATTAGGGTTGTCCTTTGAGCTCAAGGGAAACGCATTCAAGTTGAACAGCAAGGTTTGTTTTTGTTTTCAGCTGTGAGTTGGAAGATCTGGATTCCAACAGTTACTACGTTACAAACAAAGTAACACCGTGCAAATTACTGCACTTCCTTTGGCCTCATTTTCTTCATTCTTAAAATGATAAAATGGGAGGTCAAGTGTTGCCAACTCACATGCATATAGAAGTGAGGCAAATAAGCCTCAACAGTTCTAACTCTACCTTGTGTGCCCGACAGTCAAAACTGGTGTCCTGACAGTATTGGCAGAGATGTAAAACTATGTTGGTGAAAATGGTACAAAAGCGTGGCAGTTTCCTACATCGCGTCTCAGAGGAGTGGAGGAGGGCAGAGATCATAGCGAGTGATCAATCATTCGTTTGAATTAAAAGGGCTGCTGACATTGGGAATGTTAGTTAATTGTGGTCCAATCAGGATTTTTCAGTGAGGCAAGGATTATTAAGAATTGGACTTAATAAAATGCATACCTCAAAAGCATCAGCTTATAATCTTTGACCAAAAGAACTCTGTTGTGCTTTTTTAATTATGAATTAAAATGATTTTAACTTAGTTGCTTTCGGATGCTAACTCAGATGTGACGCCGTTCTCATACCCTGACCTTGTGGGACGGGCTCCCGTGATACCGAGCATGCCATCCAGCTTGCAGTCTCCAAGCAAAACCTGGAAACAAACATCTTTTTAATAGAAGATTCAAATTTGTGTCTTATGCATACACAACAGTTGGCTGGTCCATCTCACTCCTTCCCTGTCTGCTCCCTTGACAAAGGCGCACCCTGTGCAAAGGACGGCACTAAGAGAGCTTTCAGAGTGCTCCCCAAGAAGGTTAGTGCTTTCTATCATTTCCAGTTGCCTCTTCTCTCCTTCTACTCCGTTGCGGAACCTCATTTTAGAAGGAACAGCAATTGTGACAGGAGGGTGTACTGCGCAGAGCCACTCATAACTACAACAAATCCTTTGTTTCCAAGCCACATATATTGAAAAATTAACTATGTATGTCAATTAGAAAACTGTTTTGAAGACTACTGTTTAAAACGATCTGTTTACGAAAAAGCACTGATGACGTTTTCCCGTGATGTTTTAAAATCATCACAGCTGTAACTGCTTGGCAAAAATTTTGCTGCAGGATCACTCCCTTCCTTCCTTCTGAAATTTTTTTTTTTTTTTTTGTATCTCGGTCAGCCCTAAAACTGGGGGAAAGGGCCATTTTATATTGTTCTTATCTTGCAAAAGGAACTGAAAACTTTTGGGATGTTTCCTGATCCATATTGAGTATTAAAGAGAATGGACAGCCAAGAAAAGAATAGATACATGAATTTGCTATTATATATATTTAAAAAAAAAACAGTATTTTCATTCAACATTCATTTC
This sequence comes from Potos flavus, assembly GCA_028534135.1. Classification (NCBI taxonomy): domain Eukaryota; kingdom Metazoa; phylum Chordata; class Mammalia; order Carnivora; family Procyonidae; genus Potos; species Potos flavus. The sequence continues at coordinate 4,472,202 of CM052889.1, forward strand.
CATACACCACAGCTTCTTCACTCTTTAGAATTATTTCATGAGTCAGACATTAGTCCTGTCCTAGCCCAACATTTAGCGTTATTTTCAACAAGCACATCCTGGCTTTTGCTATTTTCTAAATCATCTACTTAACACCCAACAGATCATAATAATAATATGACATGTCCTAAATATGCAAAGGAAGAAAATTTGGATGATGCTGTTAATTTTTATAATTAAGGATAAAAAATTATACCTGATGCACACGATAGTCACATATGTGATTTAGCAACTTTAAGTGAAACTTTGTATTTTCTAATGGACATTTTGTCATGAAATATATACATTTGTTTTTCAGCTTAATTTACATTTACCAAATGTGGTTAAATTCCTTTTTCAACTACTGATTGTTTTCTCCCCAAAATCACAGTGAGTGGTTGCCGTGGCCTCAGTACAGAGGCAGATCCTTTAGAGAGAACAGTGCACATTGCTATGTCAGGTTGTACCTTCCAGATGTTCCTTTTGTTTATGCTGATTTATAGAATACTAGCTATTAATTAGGCTGATGACTATTAAAAAAAATCCTGATGTTTTCTTTATAAGCCACTGTCAACTAAATATTAATCATAAATATGATAAAGTTTTTCTAAATTTTCTCATAGACTGGATCATGGAGTTATTTTTATTCATCTCACATTTCCCTAAACAGAAAATAATAATACATTGTTCCTGGAGCACAACTATCATGGGATATGAAACATTGTGGACAGTGACCACACGTCTGTAAGTACTGATGACAACTGGTTGAATAATGAAGTGTTCTGATAATTCTCGCCCGCAATATAATAAATAATATTAATTAATATTAATAATATTTCTGTGATATCTAACAATACCATGTACTCATACTTCTAAGAACACCAAGTTTTATTTCTCTAGTCATGTTCATAAGGTATCCTGCCTCGTTTAAATGTAAGATTTCAATGATTTTAACTATCTTCTGTATCATGAAGATTTTCTACTCTGTCCTGATATATTTACAGGTTGTCGAAGGGAAACAGCTTCCCATGTTGGTTAAAACCAGTTTCACATTAGAGAATTGGAGATAATTTTTAAAGACGTTCCGATATTTGGCAGCAAATTATTTATTAATAGTTGTTTTTGATAAACTAATACCAAGATGTGTAGATTGGTGAGGTAATAAAATGGAAAAACAATTTTATGGAACTATGTAAGTAAATGAAAACAATTATTTAAAATACGTTTATTTAATATAGAGCATCAGAAGCACTATTTTGTTTGATGCTTTAGTAACATCACTTGTGACAGTCATAGAAAAACAACTTGGAGAATGCCAATACTGCAGATAAATTAATGAGAGTCCTAGAGAATCTGGAACTTTCTAATTTTTTATACAGAGCTATGAGCCTCAGACAAATACTACTTGCTTTTGAATCAGAAGAGCAAGTGTCCTACACCAATTCTTTTAAGGGTTCTGGGAAGCTTTCTTAACATTCATCGTTATAAGACACAATGTAAGGAAACCAACGTTACCTTAATTGGGTTCCAGAAGTATGCATCTTGCATGATCTATAAGTAGTAGTATCTACTTCGATGCTAATTTTGAAGAACTATGACAGGCACCCTCTTCTGGGATAGCACATTGAATTTGCAAAAGCTATCAGTTTATAACCACTCCCTTTCAAAACCATCATGTCTTGAAACCTGACCATATGTATGCATAACCTTCCTTGGAGAAGCTGAACTTTTCCCATATGTTGGTTTTTCTCAGAAAGAAAAATCTTGTGGGTTCCCATTAAGGAGGTAGCATTACTCAGCAAGTGGTGGTTCTAAACTCAAAAGTGAAAAGGCAGTTTGCCAAGAGAGCAGAATGTGGTGGGTAGTTTAAAGTATTTCTGCACGCCTGTGTAGGAAAATGAATAGAATTTTCAAGGAAAAATTGCAGCCACAGCCTGAGAGGATTAGGGCAATAGTGCAAAACCGCATCATCCGTCAGCCTCAGTCTCTGGGTGAGTGAGCGGAGGGCCTGGTCCAGGACATGCACGCTCCTGCCCTCAGCACTGAGGTCTGAGCAGAAATGCCACGTCTCAGCCCCAGACACTGCCCAGGAGAGCACCACTGGGGTTCATAAATCAAAGAGGCCACTATGTCTGAGAATTTGACTTCCAACACGGACATATGGAGCCACTAGGTTATGGTGGAGGAGTGAGGAAATGGATAAAAAGTTTATATCACCCGCCCACCCCCACTCCCTTTTTTTTCTTCTGGATTTTCCTTCTTGCATTTCCTGCAAGAACCATTTTTGCAGCAAAATTTAGGTGGCCACTTCCTTGGCCCAGTAACACAATCTGCCTGTTGGGAAACTGACCTGGGGAAAGAGGAGGAAACATGTTAGACATACTTGAGTGGGTGGATTTAGCAAAGTCCAAGTTTGGAGTCTCTTATGTTCAAATGGCAACTGAGAAATGTAGTAATTTCCCTTAAGATATCTTTTTAACGTTGTTACTGTTGAATCGTTTTATCATTTCCCTAAAGAAGACATATTTTCTGGATGTAAAACATAATTACTGTCCAGTTTTAAAAGTTTCAACATTCCACAATCGACGTTTGATGTTGACCATTTTTTAAGGACCCTCCCTCCCACCTTGGGGACTTGCACCTTTGTCATCTGTTCACACTTCCACTAGCCACTCTAAAGGTCTGCTAACCACCCTCTGGTCACTCGTGCTTCTTTGCATTTGGGGCATTTCTTCCTCAACTCCACTCCCATCCACTCCCAACCCCCCGTGCTGGAACAAGAATCACGTGTGGGTCCTACGACTCCCGAGGGACCTTCTCCCTCTTTCTCCTATTGACCCTTTTACAGGTACAAACGTGGCCAGATGCACACCAGTTTTCCGGGGCGCTCTTCCTGGCTTTCCATCCATCCACTCACCTCTTGCTATTTCCTTGAGCTCGCAGCTCCTCTCTCCGGCGTCCAGTTCGGGTGGAGTTGGCTCTCTGTCCGTGTCCAGTCTCCGTCTGTCTGACCGTCTAGCTCTTGGCTCCTTCCTGCCCCATCTACCGGCCGTTCATTAAACGGATGGAAAGATACGTGTATACACACACACACACACACACACACACACACACACACACACACACCCTCTCTACCCTCTACTTGGTCACTTTTACCCACCTCGAGAACTTGCAGCTGCCTCGAATCCAGGAACCAAAAGCTCAGTGGAAGCAGTCTTGGAGGTTGTGTCTGGACTCTGGGATCCCGCTCCCCCCCACCCCCCGGCCTTGGGGGTCGCCTCACTGTCCCTCTTGTCACATGACGGGCAGGAGCCCTCCACCCCTCGCGGCCGCGGGGCCGGGGAAAGGCGGGCAGCGCGCGAGCACCGCCGCCCGCACGCACGCCCCCACGTGGGCTGCCCCGCGCCGCAGCAGCAGGTGCCGCGAGGTGGAGGCCCGGCCAGGAGCCCGGCGGCGGCCGCAGCCCGGCGCCACCGCTCTCTCGTCCCCTCTCACGGCCCTGTCCTCTCTCCTCGGCCTTCGGAGGTGGTCCCACGCTTCGCGGCATCGCGCCTCTCCGCTGACTGCCTCCTGAGTCCTCCTTACCCTGGAATAATCACGGCCATCGTCCCCAACTCCAGCCCCAGGCCGCGCTCGGGAAGTGGGGAAGAGGAGGGAGCGGCCCTGGGGTCCAGGACCCCTGAGGCGGTGGCCCGGGGTCGCCAGCCTCGGGGTGGCCGCGAGGTCCGGCCGGCGGCCGTGGTGGCGCGGTTAGTCCGCAGCGGCTGGGGAGGGCGGGACGGGGCCGGAGGGGAGGACGCGCTGCTGCAGCGCCCGGGGAGGGACTCCCCCTCACCCCCGCGCGCTCCGGCCCTCCGCGGGGCCGCCCGCTCTTTACTGTGCCTCCCTAGTCATTTATTGGCATTTTACGAGCTGGGGCTTTTCCGGGCTGTTTCCCCAGCAACTCTTCCCCACCCCCTCCTGAGTTTAAGGCGCTGCGCCCGCGCGTGTCTGTGCGTGTCGAGGTGGGGTAGGAGGTGTTCTGTGTTTGCCCTGGGGGTTCTAAATATCTTGGGGAAGATGAAGGAGTCTTCGCAGAAGCAGTTTGGTGGGGGCGGCCTCCGCATCAGGCCAGGCGATTAACCGCGAAACTTTTACCGCTACCTTTGCCTCCGGCGCGCCCCTGCCTCGTCTCCCAGCTTGAGCGCAGTAAATGGCAAAGCCTTCCCCCGCAAGCCCCGATGCGAGAGACAACCCGCTTCCTCTAGACAGATCGACCGCAATCTCTAACCCGTAAAAAGTGAAAACTGAACCCGAGCGATGGCCCCTCCCCCTTGCTCGCCTTTTATCGGGGATCGGGATCCAGCTCCGGATTTGCCTGCTCCCTTCGGGCCCCCTCGGCCCGGGCTGGCCGAGTGACGGATCCCAGCCTGGTCCTCACCCCCTCCTCCTGCCCTGCCCCCCAGGATCCGAGCGGGTGTGATGTCCTTGCAGCCGCCACCGCCGCCCCATTCCGCCGCGCACCAGCCCCGGGGGCGCCGGCCGCGCAGCGCTGCGCGATTTCGCGCTGGCCCCGGGCTTCCTGGAGGGTCGCGCAGCCCACGGCTATGACTCAGGCGCCCACTTGGTAACTCTGCCATCTTCCTGCTCCCTCCTCCCTCCCTTCCCCGCCCCCTTGGCCACCCCCGTTTCCCTCCGCCACCCTCACGCCCTCCTCCCAGACGCCCACCCACCCGCTCCTCTTTCCGCAAGATCGCAGAGGTGGCGCGGAGCCCGGCGAGCCGATGACGGACCCCTTCCTCTTGTCTTCAATGCCTCAGCGGAAGATCCCCAAGGGCTGGAGAGAGGAGGGCTGCTGCTGGACATCCTCCCGGAGAGGTTGCTCCGACCCGCTGCTCGTGGTGTATGAAGCTGGGGACTGAGCGAGCCCCAGCCGCCGCCGCCGCCCGCCCGCCCCGTCGCTGCCGTCGGTCTGGACTGGCCCCCGCCTCGCCGCGCCCGCCGCCGGCCCCGGCCCCGGCCCCGGTCCGGCCCGGGCGCCCCGGGGCTCGCCCCGCGCCCGCCGCCGCCCGCGCGCCGACTGCCCGCGCGTCCTGCTGACAGCTGCGGCGGCGGCGATGATGCAGAGGAGGAGGGTGCTGCCGCCGGCGGTGCTGATGGTGGCGATCGGCGCCCGGGTGTGAGGCGAGCGTCATGGTGGGGATGCTGGCTTCGCGGCGGTGAGAGAGCGAGCGACAGCGAGAGCGAGCCAGGGGCGGAGGACGCCAGAATTCGGATCTTGCTGCTGTGTGGGCTCGGATCTCTCTTTCCCTCCTCTCTCTCCCCCTTCATTTGGTTCTTGGTTTGCACAGTTAAAATCCCCCGACTCCGTCCTCTCCCCACCACTGGAAGTCTTCCCGTCTCTAAATGGAATTAGTGGAGCTCGGAGCCTCTGGTGTAAGGAACAGACATGATCTATGGACGCAGTTTGTTTCACAGTGAGTACCTTTCCCGCCGCGCGGGTCCACTCGCGGTCCCTCCCCCTCCCTCCTCCCTCGTGGCCGAACGCGCAGGGAAAAGCCTCGCCGCCGCGCTGCGACCGGACCCCGCAGTCCCCGCGAGTCCGGGCACCTGTAAACTTTCTGGGGTGCTGCATAATCGCGGGGGCGGCGCCGGGTCAGCGGTCGCTGGGTCTCCGAAGCTGCGGGGCACAGCATCCGTTCCGTCCGCAGGGACGTCCTGGGGGCGGAGGCGAGCACGTGCGGGAGCCGCTGGGAGTGGGCCTGGGTGCGGGAGCCGGTGGAAAGAGGGGGAGCGCGGGGCCCAGAGTTTGTGGGCTGCAGGGAATAGCCGTTTTCCCGGGGCTTCCGGAGCTCCGCGGGCTCCTATTTTCACTCCAGGAGGGAGTTCAGGACGCACCTGAACGCAACGCTTGCGGAGAGGGCGAGTGCCAACCTCAACTCTGTGGCCCGAAGACCTCTGCTGTTGCGTTATGGGGGTGTGGGAGCGCTGGCGGTTGGGAGGAAAATGGCTTCAGAAGTCATCGAGTAAAAGGCAGTATAAAAAAACATGGGGTGGAAATTTTACATTAAAAAGCTAGGATTCCAGTGTTAACCCTGCACCACGCAGTTAAAAGACCGGCTTTGCGGATGTGTTAGTACTCGTTCCACCGTGTGATTCCACCGAAACAGGAAAAGCAGAGTAAAGACAACACCACGCGTACGTCCTGGTATTGATGGCCGTGTGTGTGTGTGTGTGTGTCTAGAATCCCGGCAAATTAAAATTAGATTTTTTTTTTTTCTGTTTAAACACAGACGACAACACCTAGTGTTTTAATCTAAAAGCGAATGATCAGGCAGGAGTACAAAGTAATATAACTGATATACTTTCCCAAATGCTAATATAAAAGCCCACATTCTTTTCTTGGAATAACCTGAAAACATAAATTTATGAACTCCTGCCGTGAGCTTCAGTTGAGGAAATCATTGCGAATTATACCTTCCCTTTCGGAAGTTAGTTTTAAGTGGAAATATGATTATATACGTAATGGAAGTTAGAGCTTTTAGGGAATTGGGCAACAAAATAAATAACAGAGATAAAGTAGAAGAGGAAAAACCAGCGATTATGAAGACTAGATCGTTTTATTACTTTTCTAGTTTCAGATTTTATAACATGGCGTGTAATTCAAGATACAAAGTCAAGCAGAAGTTCGGGTTGTAATGGTCTTTGCAGATTTACTTTTGTTAGAGATCAAGGTCTTTTTCTGATACTGAAAAACTGGCTCAATAAAATGCTCATTTCTGGATAATACTAAATATTAAGTCAAAGTTAAGGTTAGAAGAAATTAATTGCATAGCTTAGGAAGTGCTGAGGACAGAGGTTCCTTGGTGGTAGAATACCTTTTTATAAGAAACGTTTTTGTGATACTGCTTAATGCTCTCAGTCCATTTATCTGTTTTCCTCCTGTTCCCCTCCCCCACCTGCCATAAGATTTGCCTAAGTATTTATTTTCCCAAATACAATGACACTGGCAGTGCCTTGGGGTCAGTCATGGAGTCCTTCCTCATTGTTTGCCTTTTCAGCCTTTCATTTGGTTCACTCTTCCTTCAGAGATGCTAGCAAGGCCATTCCCTAAGGGCAATTAGAAACAATACAGGTCCTGAAATCCTACTGTAATGTGCTTGAGTAGATTACAGTATTGCCTCTGAAGTCTTGAGGTTCACATTCATCCTTAACTTGCGTTACTTCCTGAAGGGATTTCTAAATTTTCCTGATTTGTACATTTTAAACCAGTTTTGGCACGTTCTGAGTTAACTTGGAACAGTTAACAATAACACAGTGAATCTGCTTTGATATTATCTTATCTTTATGTTGTTACAGAATGTGATCATTTCACTGTATATTAATATGATCTCTTTCTACTTTTTCTTTTCTGTTTCAGTTGTAGCAAGTTTAATCATCTTCCATTTGTCTGGGGCAACCAAGAAAGGAACAGGTGTGTTTCTTTGGGAAAATGCAGTGGAAGACCTCTAATTATTTACATTTTCCTATTTTCCCCATATTCTTAATATTCCAGAATATCCGAACATTTTATAGTGTGTATAATTGATTGATTTTGACTAAGACAACATTTCAAAATTAATTTACTAATGGATATTATAAGAATGTCCTCTCTATTTTTAGTCGTATAAAAATTGGATGATGGCTCTTGTTTTTATTTTTTACAGAAAAGCAAACCACCTCGGAAACCCAGAAGTCAATGCAGTGTGGAACTTGGACAAAACATGCAGAGGGAGGTATCTTTACCTCTCCCAACTACCCCAGCAAGTACCCTCCTGACCGAGAGTGCATCTACATCATAGAAGGTAAGCGGGGAGAGAGCCAGGGCTGGAGAGAGCTCCAAGCCAAACCTGGCCATCGCTATGGCTTGGATGGACAGTCTGTGTATGGAGATTATAAAAATTGCTTTTGGAGACAATGCACAGAAATATCTCTTAATGAATCAAATAACTGTAAAATTTGGAATCAAGCTAATTATTGAAATAATTAGCAATGGGTTATGAGTAAATAAATTCTGGCAAATAAAAGCAAATAAAAGCAAATGGTTTATTTTGCAGTTGACTTAATCGATTTAGAATCTTAATTAATGGAATGGATGCATAGTTGGGATAATATTACTTAATGTATAACAATTTTAGAAACTGGTATTTTTTTTTAAAGATTTCATTTATTTATTTGACACAGAGAGATCACAAGTAGGCAGAGAGGCAGGCAGAGAGAGAGGGGGAGGCAGGCTCCCTGCTGAGCAGAGAGCCCAATGTTGGGCTCCATCCCAGGACCCTGAGATCATGACCTGAGCTGAAGGCAAAGGCTTTAACCCACTGAGCCACCCAAGCGCCCCGAGAAACTGGTATTTTATTGGTTAACAGTTAGTAGAAAAGCCCATACATTTGTTATGTTTTCATTAATAATATAAAGTAGAAAAATACATATTAATGTCAAAAATCAATCTATAATCATGTTTCCAAACAATCTGAATGATAATTGCCTTAATTTGTGTTAACAAGTGACGTTATCATCCTTTAATGCCAAAGTCAGAATTCCAAATTATGATGCTTCTTTTCATCATTTTCTTTCCTAACTCAAAAGATAAATAGTGCCGAAAAAGAGATTCATTTCCCTTTGAACATTTCCAATTTTCATTACTCTTGTAGATAGCACTCGATTAAGTACAGTTTTCTAAAATGAATGATCATTTCACCTAGTGATGAAGATTTCAATATTATAAGTGTTAATACCTAAAAGCCCCAAACCTGCAACCCTTCTCCATCCCCCCACCCACATAGACACAGACAGATTGAGCCACCTTAATGAAAAAGACAGTGTACGCTCAGTATTTATATCTAAATGAGGCGCATGTTCATTCGGTAGATCTTTGCAAGAAAAAGGCTTTCTGCTTAACTGATTTCAAGAATTCCTACTTAGCAATGATTCTTTTTTTCTTTTTATAACTTTTAAGCTAAGGATATTACTTCTCTCCCTTTTGTGCTTGAGGGTGAACTTTTAGCAAAGATTCACTGCACTACAAGAAAGAGGAAAAAAGAATAAGCTCTGATAATAAAAGGATAAAACTGAGAAATCTGAGCTGTGCAGTTTTATTCCTCATGTGATTGATAGAAAAGGAAATTGAAATATGGAATATGGAAATTCCGGGTTAAACCTAGTTCTCTTCACCAAGTTAATATTACCTATCTATTATATGTATATGTGTATGTGTATATACATAAAACGTTCAAAGAACTTAATGTCTATTAAAACATTTAAATATAGGAAGTAGGTATTTTTTGTTGTCCTCATTTTATGGACAAGGTAACAGACACGGGGAGGTTAAATGTCTTGCTTAAACTCACATACTTTGCATTTTGAAGCAACAGTGTTTTTAAACTTAGAATTATTAAAAAGAATAAAATCAATTAGTTATCTCATTTAAAGGATTAATTCAGGAGCAGATCTTTGCATATTAATTGTGCTTTCATGTTTATTGTTATTAAGACTTAAAAAGCATCACTAGCATTTTATTTTAATATCACGCACATATTTACATTCATTCCTAGTTATGTCGAGGACAAAACTTAAAGTCGAGAAATCAATAGAACTTCCTGTTACTATTAATCATACTGCTACACTCTTTTTGAAATACTTCGTACTACCCATTGTTTTCATCCATACATTTTTTTAACTAATGTTTATTGAACAATTACTAAGGAATAGCCACTCTTCTAGATACAGTTTAGAGAGTCTTTAACAAAACAACTATGGTACTTGCCTGTGGAACTTAAAATATGGTCTGGGGACTATGCCCCATTCAGTAAACAATCTAAAGGGACCCCCAAATTAGCAGTGTTTAGAGCAGAGAGGAGAGGAGCCTATGAGAAGAAGGAGGTGCTTTCGCTCAGTTTCAAAGAACTTCAGGGAGGTAGTTCTCTATTCAGAATGGTCTGTGCAGAAGTTCAAGATACGGTGTGGTCTGGACCCATGTGTAGCTTCTGCATGGTGTGAGGAGAAGAGGAAGCAAGGAGGCTCAAGAGGTCGACTGTCTCAGATAAAGGAGAGCTTGGTATTCTGTGTGCTCCAGCTGTGAAAGCTGGAACTTTGTATGGTAGACAATGGGGTGCCGTTGAAATAATTTAAATGGAAAAATAATAAGCTGATATGTTGGTGAAGTGACAGAAGGAAAAGTAGTAAGCAGAAACTATTAAAAAGGACCATGTAAGCCATAGCTCTTAGTAGTAAGAGCTAGTGTAGTAAGAGCCTGAACAACACAAGTGACATTGGCTGCGGGTCAAAGGAAGAGATGAGAGGTCTTTAGGAAACTGAGTCATGGGTGCCTGGATGTAGGCAGAAGAGATAGGAAACCTCAAGACGATTCCAGGGTTTTTAGTTTGGTGACATAGAGATGGAATTGCCAAACCAGGTAAAGAATATGGGTGGAGAAAGAGGGTTTAAAGGAAAAATAATGAATTCCATTTTGGTGTTTATGGAGATGTCGCGTAAAGAAATCAGATATGTGAGTCTTTAGCTCACTGGAGAGCTCTGGGCTGAAAATAGATATTTATAGGTCATAAATATGGATTGTTGTCGAGGCTCTTGGTATGAATAAAATTATCCAGAGAGAGTATTTGGAGCACTATTTTATAAATCTTTGAAAAAATACAGATGCCTGGGTCTGTTTCCAAGAAGTCTGGCTTAATTGGTCTTTGATGGAGCTGCAGGCATCATTATATTAGAATAGCTCTCTATTGGGATGCCAGTGGCACCCAGAACACTGGTCTAGAAATAGTGGAAAGAGGACATAAGATGGGTTTCTGCAAAACAGCAGGTAGGGGATGGGAGAGTAAGGAGAAGGGTAACAGGGACTGTGAAGGCCAAGCCAGCGAAATGGACTAGAGGTCAGGTAAAAGATGCCGCAGCTCATAATGCAGGTGACATTTCAGCAGGACGGGAGTAGCCAAAATGCCAACTATTAGAGCAAAGAAAAGTGAGGTAACAGCAAACACATCTATTGCATGAGGCCATTGAGAAGCTGATAGTAACTTTGGGACGTGTGCACTCATTGCCCCAGTGGGGGTGGAGGCTGTGAAGGCCTGGGGGGTGGGTGTTGATGGACCCACTGTAGGAAGGCAGTTACTTTCTTTTTCTCTTTGTCTTTTCTGCTTTCAGGGGGGCAAGTTGTCATGTTTAATTCTGAAAAGAGTAGCCTCTTCTGTAGAAAAAGGTGAATGTAAAATCCAAGAAAGGTCTAAATCATTGGTCAAGTTTCTTGAGGTAAGATAGGTTCTGATGAATAGAGGTGGAGTTCCGGTCACCGAAAGGAAGATCCCTTTGGTGGGTTTCAGGTTGTCCTAAAAGTCCCTCAAAGAGGGGGCAGAGTTCTGTAACTACATGCAGTAGACAGTGAAGGTGCTCAGTCTTCAGAGTGTCCGCGGACCGGTTAGCAGGGCTCAGAACTCTCAAAAAGGAATGTCAGAATTAGATACCAGACGACTTAGAGAAAACATGGACGTGAAAGGCAGCTGTGAATTGAGAGATTCGAAGGGAAGGAGAACGTAAGTGTAAGGGGCTGAACCTTGAGAGCTTCCAGTGGCTTCCATGCACTATAATCACTTATTTTGAATTACAACAACCACAGAACATGGTCATTTATAAAACCCTATTTTACTGCCTTTGAAAATTCAGTTAGTGGAATTTTATATGTTAGTGTGTGTCGTTAACTTCAACATGCTGGACCAAAGGAAGATGAGCTGTCCACGTAAGTGTGGCCTGCCCAAGGCTATGGTGATAGTATGTGTCGTGAAGGGACATTGGGAGGTTGGTTCATCCACTTTGGGCAGAGCTTAAGCCACAGTGACGATGAAGGTATGCATACGTGAGTTCAAGTTCGATGGCCGCGCCTTTCCTAATTGGGAAAAATAGATGGATAGAAGTTGCTTCACAGAGTTTTAAGTAACTTAGTACAAGGTTGTTCTCATTGCTCTACTGTTCCCTAGCCATACATTATTTACATCTAAAGGAAATATCCTACATTCTCAAATAGTTTATTTCCTTCTAAAACTAATCATACTGGCTTGCCAATGAGCAGATAAACAAGCAGGCACAGTCTATAAGATGCTAGTATATACAAATGATATACTTAATGCTACTACATCAATAGGTCCAATTTCTTGAGCCTTTGCTTTTTTGTTGTTGGACAAATAATCTCAAGGGGAAAAAAAACATGGTTTTCCAAGTAATTTGTTAGGATACTTTCCAATTTGCAGATTTTTAAAAAAATCACTGAAACTTCATCAAATCTATCAATATGATAATACTACAATTGTTGACCTTTGTGAATATACCATAGTGGTAGGTAAAACCATCCCTGGTTTTTCTTGGAAGAGTAATAAATGTCTCTTTACAATGTCCGAAGAGTCATGAACATTTTTAGAGATTAAAAATAATCCCTAAAATAGTCTTGTCACATGCATTGACCTTTAACCAAATGAGCTTCGATTATTCTGTACGTCTCTAATTTCCAATTCATCATGTATCTCAATTCTCTATAAATTTTTGACATCCACACATGCAAGGCTTTCATTTTAAAGCCATCAAGGGTGCTACTGAATACAGATTTAAGAACTGGTGTGGTGTGGACAGCAGTCATTCAGAATGATTACTGACCACATGGGGAGCAGGCCGTGCTGTACCAGGTCATAACTTACACGTTTCTGGAGGGTGTTGGTCCCTGAAGAGGGCCACATGGCAGGGAAGCTCTCCCAGGACTCAAGGCAACAGCTGTTTACTAACTAGAACAAATGTGTACGGATATTTCAACAACTGTTCTGGCTATTCTGGGGTATCCTGGCTGAATACCAGTCTGGAGCGCCAGGAGTTTGAGCTGTTTTGGACATGACAAGGGAGAAATGGCAGGGTGCTAGCGAGGGCATCCACTGTGGAGGTCTGTAGAGCTGCTAGCCCTCTGAGGCTCTTTCGGATGCTTTAGAGAGGTCTAAAAAAAAAACATTTATGAAGATAAGCTCATTTACTATTCACCCAACAGATTTTTTTTTTTTTTTTTTTTTTTTTTTGGAGAAATCCTCAGTGAGGTATACTGTGCTGAGTGCTGAAATAAAAAGGTGAATAGATTTTTGTCCTCAGCGAGTAGATTTAGAGGAGCGGTTCTTGTAAGCAAGGTTTTCCTGCATAAACAGGAGTCACCAGATTGGAGGTAGATACTCCAGAAAGCGCTAAAATACATGAAAGCCGGAAAGAGCACGCTGCCTTAGAAAACACAGTGTGTCTGCAGCGGCCTGAGCTTGGGCTGTCTTTGGAGTGGGAAGACCCTGGAAGTCTGAGTAGGAGGATGACCTTAAGGGTCCTGCAATGTCAAGTGCATTGATCATTTTCCTGTAGCTGATAGAGAGTTGCTAAGTGTAAACCTGAGGGTGACGTGGTGAGATTTGTGTACTAGAAAAATTCTTCATAATACCCTTGTACGTGCACTTGGGTCTAATCAAGACATCTGACTGGGACTGTTTGAATGTTTGGATAACTCTGTGCTGAACAACTCTTAAGTGGCTTCTGACCTTAAAACCGGACACCTAAGAAGATATGAACAAAGCGACAGAAAGATGTCTTTCTACTTTCTAAACCTGATGTTAGTGGTCTTTCACAAAAATACTGTGATTCATAAGGTCTGCGTTAGACATGAAACAGCCATTTTATATCCGAATAATCTTTTGTGCAACATCTCCAGTTTTAAGGAGCATCCCTGAGACATTCTTATGGAAATGTTATCCCTTAGAATGCTCAGTATTCTAAGTATCACAGACTTGCTTTGCTCTTCTGCACATGTCATGCTCAAAGTTCGATGGATGTACAGATAAAATCTGAAGTAGAATTACAAAAATCTACCTAAAGATTGAAAAATGGCCTTCTAGACATAATCTTTCCTTTTTTTCAGCTGCCCCAAGACAGTGCATTGAACTTTACTTTGATGAAAAGTACTCTATTGAACCGTCTTGGGAGTGCAAATTTGATCACATTGAAGTTCGGGACGGACCTTTCGGATTTTCTCCAATAATTGGACGTTTTTGTGGACAGCAAAATCCACCTGTAATAAAATCCAGTGGAAGATTTCTATGGATTAAATTTTTTGCTGATGGAGAGCTGGAATCTATGGGATTTTCAGCTCGATACAATTTCACACCTGGTAAGTGAGGGTTTGGTTTATTTTCCTATGTTTTTTTCTTCCTTAGTTGTCTGTTTTCATAGTAGAACTTTTGTAAGACAACAATATTTTTTCAAATAAGTATCTAGCTCTATTTAAAATCACACCTACAGTGCTTTCTCTTTTCATTTCATAAATTCTGAAAGCAAAATAAATTTTCCTTAAGATTTAGCCTCCACTAGAGGTGAAGTGTAATGACTCAGGGGTCTTCATGATCATCAGGAGTACAGTTAATTAAATGGACTTCCATTATGCTGAAATGTGTAATTCGAGAGGTGGACCGTAATAAAGAAACTGATTGCAGTATACATTGAATCCCTATAAACTTGAAAAGGCAACTGTAGTATTGTAAAATGTATCCATCAAAATGATCGTTGGAGAACTTGAATAAAAAATTCTTTTGTTCTGAAAATTATGATTTTTAAAGCAAATGGATCTTAGTATAAAGCAGTCTAATCCTTTTTTAGAAATGCAAATTCCTAAGAGTTCTGATGAAAGCAAAACTGAGACCCATAACAGCCAAATATTCATTTGCAAAGTCTGCAGACATTATTTGTCGTTATACAATTATGCATTCTATGTCAATTTTCCTTTTAACCTGCTAATATTAAAAAAGGCTCTATCATGTTGACCGGCTCGCTTGATGATGAGTTGCCATTTGTTACAATAAAAATTGGTTATCACATTTTTAAATTGCAACATCAGGCTGAAGTGATTTGAGATTTGATGAAGTGAAGTCATTTTTTTTTTTAATGGAAAGATGACTCAACTTACTTAAAGCATATTATTTTTATGTAATTACATATTTTTTCCAGTCTGTAGATACTGCTTTACTAAGGTTATAATAGGCAGTAGGTGAAATTGCAATGTTTGTAAAATTTGTTGAACTTTCTATTACACGTTACAGAGGTCATGTAAGAGCAGGGCTCAGCTGCTCAGTTCAAGCACTGAAATTTTAAAAATAATTAATATAAGATTAATGAGGACTTTGATTACGATACCATGGTTTATATTAAATAAGTCATATATTAATATCATATATATTAACCTTAAACATTAGGAATGTTTTCACAGTATCACTAAGAGGTATTGTGGCTTTAATTATGCTTCGTTAATATTGGATTGCTCACAGAAGGCATGGGTATTTCATACTGGCGATCAAACTAACTTGATGTGTTCTGAAAAGTTGCAAACATTGAGATTACTTTATTGGTTGCTAGAGTTATACATGGAAATGTGTTGTTGTTGTTTTTTCTTGACTGATAATTTCGAGTATATCCAGGACCTAAAGATAGTTCTAGGCTTTTGGAAATTATGTCTTCATCTTGAGATTGGAAATCATGGGGATAATGTCTAGGATTGAAAACTGAGGTTGCATAGAGTTGTAGGGTGAACTTTATCAACATAAGCGATGCTGGCCACGTTTCTAGCTCTACCAGAGAGAACATAAAATTTTGGAGCCCCGTGTGGTCTCCCAGGGTTTGAAAAAGCCACTCTGTTCCCTGTTCTTTGCGCCTTGTTTCTTTAGAGGCACTTTACTATATCTGTATATAAAAGGAGATTTTATTGCCAGGAACTACTGAATCAGAAGGAAACGTGAGGAAGAGGATTCCGAGAAATTGAGGATGAGTTATGGATGGAGCGAGGCTTTCGTTTCCACTTAGATAAACTAGAGTAAAGTAAGTGCACAGGGAGGTGTAGGCTCGGCGTACAAAGGAACAGGAGGACCATAAAAGGGAGACTGGTAAAGCTTCCATGACTGCGGACATTGACGTTCCATGGCTCGAGGCCATTGCCCGAGTGGCACAGTCATCTACAACTCATTTCATAAAGAGGCAGGACTGAGGAAGCCAATTAGTTAATGAAAGAGGAAGGGGGCAGGGATTAGGAATAATTCAGACACCATTTAGGGAGTAGGGAGTCAGGCAGGCTTTTGTTTAATTTGGGCTTAATTTTGATATGGTAGTGTGCTTCAAGTGGTGATTTGGGGAAACTGAAAAGGTAGAGTTCGTGAAGTCCACTTCATGATTTAAATTACGAATCATTGCTGCCATCAGCAGGGCATCCAAGTGGACCCCACATTGGAGGGGAACGCCCCCTGCCCACCAGGTCCCTTCCGGAGCCGGACCCCACCGTGGCTGTGAGGGACACTGGTTTTGGCACAGACCTGGCCGCAGTGCTGGCTTTCTTATTTCTTGCTTGCTGTGAACTGTGAATATGATCCTTAATGTTCTATATCTCATTATTTTAATTTATAAAATAGGGATGCTATTGACCACCATATTGGTGGTCATGATTGCTTGCTTGCCAACCAATGCCTGTCTATGGATTTTTCACTTCATATGAGATCTCAACTCTTGGTTGCTATTATTTTTATTAATTTGATCATGTGTTTTTTAAGAGCAAAGGGGCCTTGTTACAGTTTATTGGGAGAACAAGTGTCCCAGAGACTTTAAATTACAACTACTCTTGCTCTGATTTGGGGGGCGGATGTGCAAAATGGATGCCTGTAAGATGTCACTTTTCCTTGTTAGTTCGTTTAAATGGGTCCAGGCCTCTGTGTGGGGTTGTAGTTACTCGCGTTGGAAACCATAAAATGTGTCAAAGCAGAGACAGCAATGGGAAGGCCAGGTGGTCTTTATGTTTGTGAGCTTCCTCCAATCTGAAATCTGGATCTTCATTGATAGTCTCAGAGACTTGAAGTCAGCATACTGAGAATGTACCCACTTTTTTTCTTTGCATTTTTAAAAAATTAACAAATAATATATTATTTGCCCCAGGGGTACATGTCTGTGAATCATCAGGCTTACACATTTCACAGCACTCACCATAGCACATACCCTCCCCAATGTCCATAACCCAGCCCACCCTATCCCTACCCAGCTACCCCCCAGCAACCTTCAGTTTGTTTCATGAGTTTAAGAGTCTTATGGTTTGTCTCCCTCCCCGGTCCCATCTTGTTTCATTTTTCCCTCCCTTCCCCCCATGACCCCCTGCCCTGCCTCTCAAATTCCTCATATCAGAGAGATCATATGATAATTGTCTTTCTCTGATTGACTTATTTCACTTAGCATAATACCCTCTAGTTCCATCCATGTCTTTGCAAATGGCAAGATTTCGTTTCTCTTGATGGCTGCATAGTGAGAATGTACCCACTTTTAAGAACGAATCACATCGACAAGCTAAAAAGACTGAATATGCATATAGATGTGTACGCATCGATACACACACACATACACACGTGCACACACACATACACGCATGTAAACCTACAGGCATTTTCAATAAGAGTTTTTTGAATCACACAGCTCAGTTTTTCTTGTAAGCAAACATGCATGCATGGGTATCCAGTTTATAATGAGAAGATTATAAGTGAGTGTGCAGTCCAAATATTAAAGCTTGATTACACGAATGCCTATTGACTGGCACCCTGCTAAGTTTCATGACGATCCGTCTCTGTGGCATTGGACTATTTTTTCAAGGGTGCTCTACGTCTCAGACTGCCATGGGTCAATTCCCCTGTCCAGTCTCTGCTTTCATCCTGCCTGACCGGAACACTAATTTGTGTCAACTCTTGTCTCAAAATTTGTTTGTGTTTCTTTTTTTTTTTTTAAAGATTTTATTTTTTTATTTGACAGAGAGAGATCACAGGTAGGCAGAGAGAGAGAGGGGGAAGCAGGCTCCCCGCTGAGCAGAGAGCCCGATGCGGGGCTCAATCCCAGGACCCTGAGATCATGACCTGAGCCGAAGGCAGAGGCTTTAACCCGCTGAGCCACCCAGGCGCCCTTGTTTCTGTTTCTTAATACCTGAGTCTCTTTGACTTTTCTTCTTACACAACTTTAAAAAATAGCCTTTTCATTTTGGGTGCCTGTGTTCCTGGTAGCGATGGCGACGGGAGCTCGCTAACTGGAGGTCCCCTGCGAACATGCAGGGTGGGAGGGCAGAGCCGGAAAAGGTGCCGCAGAAGCACTCTTAAAGGGCTTGTTCCTATCTCTCCTGACACACTGGACTGGTCCTCACTTTCTGTGTCGTGGATTCTGCTTCTCTTTGGATACCGCGTCAGTCCCCGGGCCCACAGGGCGCTGGTGAACCCCCCAGGGCTGTCGTCGAGCGTGCATGAGGATTGTGATGGGGCGCAGGACTCAGAGAGCCCGCTGCTGGGTCCGACCCCGGGATCTGCAGAAACGAAGGGCGAGGGTGGGGCCTGAAGAAAGACCAAGGGACCCAAAGCCCTGATGGGAGGCCCTCGGGTGATGTCTGTAAGGGAACCTGTCTTCCTCCTTCGTAAACAGAGTTGTGTTGTGAGATCTCAACAAAATGCTCCCGCTTCTGAGAAGAAGGATGAGTTCAAAATCACCGAAAATGTTAGAAGTTACAGGATGGACAATTTGGTAGCCCAAAGTTAATGAGAAAACATATGAAAGTGCTCATTATAAGAAAGTGATACTGTTTTCTCATCTTCATAGGCCAATTTTTTTATCTTAAAGAAAGGAGGGCACGTCATCCATGGAGCACTGGGTGTTATATGTAAACAACGAATCTTGGAACACTACATCAAAAACTAATGATGTATTGTATGGTGACTAACATAACACAATAAAAGTAAATAAAAAAATAAAATAGGTTAACTCGAAAAAATAAAAATAAACAACATAAACCAAAAAAAAAGAAAGAAAGGCTTAAATCAAATGTATTGCAGGAAAATGAATAATGGTTGCCCTGGCTAGGTAGGGGGTGGAGGAGAATGAGGAGGAATTGAAGGGGCCCAGAGAGAGTTAAGGTAAAACGATATTAGCATTATTAGTCATGCTTTCATTTTTGAAAAGGATGCTACACTTTTGGTATGACTTATGTAAATAAAAGTCTGTAAGATAAAAAAACCAAGGGAAATACTGTAGTCAGTAATCTTTAGATGAATTTTTGGAGCAGAAGAATACCATTTGTCTGTAATCCACATTTTCTTTTTTACTCAAACTGAGAATGCTTTTCAAGTAGAAAATAATTCTCCCCTACAGCCAGATGCCTTTATGCCTCAATTTTCTTTACCCCTGGAAAATACAAATGAAGGAGAAAACATGTAACATCTGCTGTACCCCCAGTCCAGTAGCATTATGAGGGGCTTTATTCAATATTAAGGAAGAAAAACATCTAGCATGCTCTACTTTTGGGGAAAGTAATCCTTTCAGTCTCTTTAGGAACAAGTATCTTTTGTTAGCCTTGTACTTTTCTTCCTAGTAGAGGCATTTTTGCTAATCGCCAACATGTAATGTTTATGAAATCTCTTTTGATGATTTTTTTTTTCTGAATGAGTTTTATGAAACAATGTTCTATATACCCTATTAGAGAAATTTAACTTAAGGATTGTGCCTCAAACAGGTGAGGCAGAGTCAGGTATTGTCATGCAAGTGAGTGGAGTTGTTAAATATATTGAGATTATTATGATACTTTATACTGAAATAGCTTTCATCTGAGAGCTCAAAGTGTTTTAGGAATCTTTTGCGCAATTCCTAGCTTCCTCTTAGACTCCAAGCTGATTGACATCAAAGGCAGTAGAAGTGATACACTGCCGTGATTGAAATTGAGTGTTCTAAAAAGATTTCTACGCATATTAAATGAAATATATTATTTAGGTAAAATATTGTCTTGGACTCAATGCTATTTTAGTTGTCCCACACAGTGCTTTTCTTCTTTGTATTTGAAATGTGAATGTATATACGAGTAGTCACTCTATTGAAAGTTGCTACATTCTCTTCTCTACATAATCAGAGTTGTGGTATATGCTCTGGTAAGAAAGAAAAAAAAAATGCATACATCTATCTACCTATATCATTTTTTCAACAACTAAATTTTAATTTGAACTTTGCTCTAAAAGATGAAAGAATAAAGGGTTTTAAAGGCTGAAATTGAAAGGACTTTATTTGATTACTTTGTTTTTCACATATAAATAAAAAATTGAATAACTTTAGATCAGATAGCATTGTGTTGCCTTTCTATGACCTTTACGCTGTAGACCCCAAGTGGTCTAACTTCAGCCCAGCAAAGGCTGTCAGATAGAAAATGTATGAAACAGCATCACGTTTCCTCTTTTTTTTTTTTATTTAGGTACAATAGCATTATATTGGTTTCAGATATACAACATAATGACTTGATATTTGTACACACTGGGAAATGATTACAATAAGTCTAGTTTCCCCATCATCATATAAAGTTATATGATATGCAATACATTATTATTAACTAGAGTCGCCATGCTGTACATTACATCCCCATGACTCATTTGTTTATGACTGGAAGTTTGTACCTCTAGATCCACTTGTCCAGTTTCACCCCTCCCCCCCCAATTCCCTTCCTCTGGCGACCACTAAACTGTTCTTTGATTTATGAGTTGGGTTTTGTTTTATTTGTTCATTTGTTTTGTTTTATGGATTCCACACATAAGTGAAATGATACAGTGTTTGTCTTTCTAAGGCTAATTTGCTTCACATAGCATGGTGCCCTTACGATCCATTCATGTTGTCACAAATGGTAAGATTTCATTCTTTTTATGGCTGAGTAGGATTCCATTGTGTGTGTGTGTGTGTTATCAGTGAATTAATCTTCTGTATATATATAATATATAAACACGCGCATATGTACACACACATATATATCATCTTCTTTATCCATTCATTCGCTGATAGACACCTAGGTTGTTTCCGTATCTTGGCTATTGTAAACAAGGCTGCAATGAACATAGAGGTGCATCTGTTTTCAAATTAGTGGTTTGTTTTCTTTGAATAAATACCCAGGGGTGGAATTGCTAGATCATATGATAGCTCTATTTTTAGTTTTTTAAGGAACCTCCATTCTGTTTTCCACAGTGGTTCCACCAATTTTTATTCCTACCAATGGTGCATGAGAGGGTCCATTTTCTATGCATTCTTGCTAACAGTGGCTATTTCTTGTCTTTCTGATAATAGCTATTCTTGGAGATATGAGACGATATCTCGTTGTGGTTTTGATTTGCATTTCCCTCTGATGGGGAGACGTTGAACATCTTTTCATGTGCCTGTTGGCCCTTTATATGTCTTCTTTGGAAAAATGTCTATTCAGAACCTCTTCCCATTTAAAAAAACAGATTGTTTTTTGTTATTGAGTTGTAGGATTTCTTTATGTATTTTGTTGTTGGTTTACTTTACTTGCAGAAGCATTTTAGTGTGATACAGTTCCGTTTGTTTATTTTTCCACTTGTTGCCATTGCCTTTAGAGTCAGAGCCAAAGAAAATATTGCCAAGAATAATGTCAAGGAGCTTACTACCTATGTTTTATTCTAGGAAGCTGTGTGATTTCTGTCATATATTCAAGTCTTTAATCCATTTCGAATTAATTTTTGTGTATGGTGTAAGATAGTTCGGTGGTATTCTTTTCTATGTGGCTGTCCAGTTTTCCCAACACCATTTATTGGAGACACTGTCTTTTCCCCATTGTATATTCTTGCTTTTGTCATAAATTAATTGACTATATATGCATGAATTTATTTCTGGGCTCTCTGTTCTGTGTGTCTGTTTTTATGCCAATGCTGTGCTTTTCTGATTATTATAGATTTGTATTGTAGTTTGAAATTAAGGAGAACGATGCCTTCAACTTTGTTCTTATTTCTGAATATTGCTTTGGCTGTTTAGGACCTTTTGTGGTTCCATACGAATTTTTGGATTATTTGTTCTGTTTCTGTGAAAAATGCCAATGAGATTTTGATATAGAATGCATTGAATCTATAGGTTACTTTGGATAATATGGATATTTTAACAATATAAATTATTACAGTCCATGAGCACAGAATATCTTTCCATTTATTTGTGTCTTCTTCAGTTTCTTTCATCAGTGTTTTGTAGTTTTCAGTGTACAGGACTTTCACCTCCTTGGACAAATTAATTCCTAGGCTTTTTTTTTTTTCTTTTGAAGCAATTGTAAATGGGGTTGTTTTCTTAATTTAAGAATTTTCTTGATTCTGATTATTGTTAGTAGACAACAGATTTTTGTTATTGATTTGCATTCATTTAACAGTTTTTTGCTGGAGTCTTCAGTATTTTCTGTATACGGAATTCTGTTGTCCTCCAGTAGTGACAGTTTCACTTCTTCCTTTCTAATTTGGAAGCCTTTTATTTCTTTTTCTTGCTCTGGCTAAGATTTCCAACACAATGTTGAATAAAAATGGCAAGAGTGGGCATTCTTGTCTTGTTCCTAATCTTAGAGGAAAAGCTTTTGGCTTTTCACCATTAAGTATGATGTTAGCTCCACGTCTATAGCCATAGATGACCTTTATTATGTTAATGTACATTCCCTCTATACCTACTTGGTTGAGAGTTTTTATCATAAGTGGAGTTGAATTTTATCAAATGCTTTTTATGCATCTATTTGAGATGATCATATAATTTTTATCCTTCATTTTGTTAATGCTGTATGTTATGTAGATTGATTTGTGGACATTGAACCATCCTTACATCTGTGGAATAAATCCCAGTTGATCCTGGTGTATATCGATCATTTTTATTGAATTCAATTTGCTAATATTTTGTTGAGGATTTTTGTATCTTTGTTCATCAGGGATAATGACCTTTACTTTTTAATTTTCCTTTCCTTCCTTCCTTTCTTTCCTTTCCTTTCCTTCCTTTCCTCTCTCCCTCTTGCTCTTTTTCTCTCCATTCTTTCCTTCCAACCTACCTTCCTTCCTACCTACCTTTCTTTCTTCTTTCTTTTTCTTTCTTTCTTTCTTTCTTTCTTTCTTTCTTTCTTTCTTTCTTTCTTTCTTTCTTTCTTTCTTTCTTTC
>CM052889.1:4495349-4516061 GCA_028534135.1 Potos flavus
TTCAGGGTAATGCTGGCCCCATAAAATGAGTTTAGAAGCATTTCCTCCTCTTTAATTTTTTGGAAGAGCTTTACAATGATAGCTACTAAAATCTTCTTTGAATGTTTGGTAGAATTCACCAGTGAAGCCATGTGGTCTTGTATTTTTCTTTGTTGAGAGGTTTTTGATTACTGTTCCATCTCCCTGCTAACAACTGGTCTATACAGATTTTCTACTTTATGATTCAATCTTGGAAGACTGTATGTTTCTAGGAATTTATCCATTTCTTCTAGGTTGTCCAATTTGTTGGTGTATGATTGTTCATGGTAGTCTCTTAGGATCTTTTGTATTCCTCTGGTCACTTAAACTTCCCCTCTTTCATTTCAGATTTTATTTATGTGAGCCCTCACGCTTTTTCTTTGTGAGTATAGATAAAGGTTTATCAGTTATGTTGATCTTTTAAAAAAAACAGCTCTTTGGAACTACTTATCTTTCCTCTTTTTAGTCTTTATTTCATTTGTTTCCATTCTGATTTTATTGTTTTCTTTCTTCTAACTTTGGACTTCATTTGTTCCTCTTTTTCTAGTTCCTTTGGTGTAAAGTTAGATTGTTTATTTGAGGTTTTTTTCCTTTTTTCTTGAGATAGGCCTGTGAGCTCTTCAGAACTGCTCTTGCTGCATCCCATTGATTTTGGTATGCTGTATTTTCACTTTCATTTGTCTCAAGGTATTCTTTTATTTCTTTTTTGATTTATTCATTGACCCATTTGTTGTTAGGCAGCATGTTGTCTAATCGCCACATATTTGTGATTTTTCCAGTTTTTGTTTTTTTTTTATTGATTTTCAGCTTCATATATTTTTGGTCAGAAAAGATGCTTGACATGTTTTTAATCTTCTTAAATTTATTGAGACATGTTTTGTAGTTCCTCTCTATTCCTTTCTTCTTCTCTTGCTCTATTTTGTCATGGTTTGATGTCTTTCTTTGGTGTTATGTTTAGATTCCATTCTTAGTATCTTTTGTGTATCTGTAGGTTTTTGCTTTGTAGTTACCATGAAGTTTCTATATCAGTTCAAATATACCAGTCTATTTTAAGTTGATAGCAAGGTAAGTTTTTTTTTTTAAGATTTTATTTATTTATTTTAGAGAGAGAGAGAGAGTGAACAGTGGGTGGGTAGGGAGTAGAGGGAGGAGAGAGGGGCAGATAATCTCCAGCAGACTCTGGGATGAGTGCAGAGTCCTACTCAGGGCTTGATCCCACAAACTTGAGATCATGACCTGAGCCCAAATCAAGAGTTAGCCTCTTAACTGACTAAACCACGTAGGTGCCCTACAAGTTAAATTTGAATATATTCTAAAACTCTGTGTATATACTCTCCTTTATGTTTTTTGTTTTCGATGTCACCTTTTACACCTTTTTATTTTGTGTATTCCTTAACTAATTCTTTTAGTTATGGTTATTTTTATTACATTTGTCTTTTAATCTTTGTGTTAGCTTTATAAGTAGTTTCTTCAGTTTACTATGCATTTACTTTTACCAGAAAGACTTTTACTTTCATATGTTTTCTTGCTACCAATTAGTGCTATGTCTTTTCAGCTTAAAGAAGTTCCTTTAACATTTCTTGTAAGACCAGTTTAGTGGAGGTGAACTCTTTTAATTTTTAAGGAAAACTTACCTCTCCTTCAATTCTGAATGATAACCTTGCTGGATGGAGTATTCATGGTTGGAAGTTTTGTGTTTTTTTGTTTGTTTTGTTTTGTTTTGTTTTTGCTTTCAATACTTTGACTACATCATGGCATTCTCTTCTGGCCTACAAAGTTTCTGCTGAAAAATCTGCTGATAGTTTCCTGGACATTCCCTGGTATGTAACAAGTTGTTTTTCTCTTGCTGCTTTTAAAATTCTCTCTCATCTTTAACTTTTGGCATTTAACTATAATGTATCATGGTGTGGATCTCTTTGGGATTATCGTATTTGGAATTCTCTGGGATTCCTGGACCTGGATGTCTGTTTCTTACAACCCTTTGGGTCTCCTGGATGGAAGCCCCATTGATTTTTAAAGCTAGATGTTTGGGAAGCTCATCTCTCCACTGCAGGTCTCAAGAGTTGGGATGCCTGATGTAGGGCTCAGACTTCTCATTCCTCATTGATACATTCTGTATCTGTGAGATTCCTCCCTCTTCACCTGCTTGGTGAAATCGTATCTCTGCTTCTTCAGGCTTCTCAATATCCTTTGTTGTAGATAAGCTGTTCAGGTAGTTTTCAGGTATTTTTCAGAGAAAATTGTTCTGTATGTAACTGTTGATTTGATGTTTCCGTGGAAGAGGGGAGTTCAGGGTCTTCGTATGCCACCATCTTGAACCACCTCTCTTACTACTTTTTGGGGCTTATTTTTTAAGGAATAAAATTAAAAACTTGAGAGTCACAGCAGGGACAAAATTGAGTGTGTAATGGACACCAACATGTTCATGCGAGGGCAGTTTTATCTATCCCTTACTCTCATCCACCTAGCCCATGCCTTGGTTCATCTGATCTATACAATACAGGGCTTAGGGGGAAGGATGAGGAATAGAGAGACAAAATGCTGTTTGGTCTTGGTGGGTGTTCAGGAGAGAAGTTGAGAGTGGGAGAGAGGATTTCCAGGATTAGCTGCCATCTGTGCAGAGAATACTGAAGGCAATAACAAAGGAGAAGGAAGATTTTTAAGAAGTTTCCTGTACAGAAAGAATGCCTTCTTCAACTTTTTTCCTGGAGAGGCAGAGAAAAGTGTTTTAAGTTGTTTATAGTTATTTAGTGGTTAATTGCTGGCACACATTATTAATTATGGTACATCTGGGACCCGACCGCATGGAGACTCAGGTGTATTTCTGCTGTAGATGTGTATTTTCTTTAGATCTGAAAGAGAGCTTTTCATTTTAAGGATGAAGATACCAAAGGTGTAGATAAAATCTGCTGCCCAGGTTTATGACTCTGTGTAGATGTTAAGTTACTGCTTGTTTATCTGTTATATAACCACTGTGCTGATACACCTGCTTCAAAGGGTAGAGATTATGACTTTAATTACATCACATATTGCAAGCACTTTTAGTACGGTTATATTAAGAAGTTTAATTAACTGGTGTATGCATTTAAAAATTCATCTTTTTCATGTTGTCTGAAATATGTTTGAATTCAAAATGACCAAAGAGACAATGATTTGTGTCCTCTCCCTCTTAAAACTCTGCCCTTTCAACCCATCTGAGCCTGAAGTGTGTGATTCATTCCCTGCTCTCAAATATCTGCTGTGATGGACATGGCCAGTTGCTTCTAGTCTCCAGCACCATCCTTTACTCCAAGGTCGCTGTGGATAGCTGTGTAAGGACACTCAGTTGGAGGAGAGGGAAGAGCCGATCCCATTTACATCAGATGCCCTGGGGCAGAGCTATATCCTGAAATCAGTACTGCTTACTGATTTGCACCACGGTGTATTAAGGACTAGCTGAGGCCATGCCTCAATCAGTCATAATAACA
Organism: Potos flavus; assembly: GCA_028534135.1. Classification (NCBI taxonomy): domain Eukaryota; kingdom Metazoa; phylum Chordata; class Mammalia; order Carnivora; family Procyonidae; genus Potos; species Potos flavus. The sequence continues at coordinate 4,498,835 of CM052889.1, forward strand.
TCACCTCTGTACCCAATCACATAGCAGTCCAAGCGTCAAAGGACCAGTGTCCACCCTTCGCTTAGATAGTCCTAACGAAAAATTATATCATTTAAGCAAGAGGAACATTTAAAAAACCAAACAAAAGAAGGAAATAATGCATACGTTCTGTCTTCATTTTGCATTGTCATGTTTTTTTCTGGATGTCTGGAGTCACTAAGCTTCTTGGTAAAACAATCAAGAAAACTCTACCATTTCTCTTGTCATTGCATAGTCAAGAAGTATGTGTTTCAAATTATAAATATCTGATGTATTTTTCCTCAGATAATAATATTACCTAACTATAATTTTTAAAAACATTTTCTTCCATAACAATTTGCATATAGTTTGAGGCTTAATGTTATTTTATTTATATGCATAAAATCAAGGAATTATCAGGAAAAGCAAACCACAGTGTTATTTTCTTGACCAAAAGTGTTTCCCTATTTTAGAATTTGTGTGCCATTATAGCCACTTAAGAATAGCTCATACAACTATTCTTAAAGTGAATGCAGAGAATAGCAATTTCCACTAGGCTGTATTTGCCACTACATTTATTCAGCAAATGTACTGTAGAGATGTAGTATATACGAGATATATGTACTGTATATAAACACTGTAGAAATGCAGTATATACAAGATTCTGTCCTTCGTACAATGAACTTATAGTTTATAACGAAAATCAGAGAGACTGTAGTGAACAGAGTAATGGCCCTCCTTACCCTTCCAAAAAAAAAGATATTTACACCCAATCCCTGGAATCTGTGTATTGTGAATATATTTGGTTACACAGCAATGGGAATTTAGATAATAGATGGGATCGAGGGTGCTGCTCAGGGTACTTTAATGCAGGGACATTCGTTTGGATAATCTGGGAGGGCCCGCTGTAAACACAAAAGTTTCTCGGTGTGGAAGAGGGAGGCCGAAAAGTCAATGTCAGAGCGATGTGATGCAAGCAAGAATCCAGTGCTGTTTCTGGCCTTAAAGTTGGAGGAAAGGACCATAAGCCAAGCCCCTAGAAACTGGAAAAGGCAAGGAATGGATTTTTCCCTAGAGCCTGCAGAAAGGAAAAAAAATAAATAAATAACCTTGTCGTCACCTTGATTTTAACCCAGCGAGACCCATTTCAGATTTCTGACATTAAGAACTGTAGCATAATACATCTGTGTTGTTTAAATCTTCTAAGTTTATAGTAATTTATTACATCAGTGATAGAAACTGACACAGATTTCCCTACGTGCAAGTAGAATGCTGCTGTAAAAACTCATCTAAAAAATATGGATATGGTTTTTGCAGTTGGGCAGTGGGCAAAAGCTGGAAGAATTTTCAGAGATGCACGATAGAAAGAGCCTATGTTGCCTTAAACAGACTATTAATGGGTACATGGATATTAACAACTTTGCCAACGGGGACTCACAAGGAAGTGAGGAGCATTGCTGGAAACATATATGCCTTAAAGAATACTTATGTTATCATAAACAACCTGCTGGTAGAAATGTGAACGTGGAAGGTGCCAATTTTGAGGACTCACCAGGAAATGAGGGACATGTATTTGGAAACAGGAGGAAAAGGAATCTTTGTTCTCTTGAGTCAGAAAGCTTAGCAGAATTGTGTCCTGGAATTATATGGAAAGCAGAACTTTTAAGCAATGAATTGGGTATTTAACTGAGGAGATTTCCAAGCAAAGTGTTGAGGGTTCAGTCTGCTTTCTCCTTCATGCTTTAGGAAGACACCAGAGGGAAGAGACAGATTGAAGAAAGAACTTTTAAACCAAAAGTAATTGAGGCTTAACGACTTATTAGATGACAAACAATTCTAAAATTAAGAGATTCACTGCTGATTGAAATTTAGGGATCTTGGGATGGGGTTGGAAATACATGCTCTAGAGAGAAAAACGAAGATAGAGCTGGACAACCTTTTGCTAATCCTATGGAAAGATAGAAACATCAAAATATTCAGTCTCACAAAAGGCTCTTTCAAATGATTAAGTGTGTGACTCATAAATCTCTTCAGTCATCTCAGCAGAAGCCAAAAATAGAGATGGGATTATCTAGAAAAGACCTGTGGAGGAGACTCTTGGCTAATAGAGTAAATCTCGTGACATACACAGGAGACTCATGAGGTTGCTGGGAATGTTGTTATATCAGCAGAAACATTGCCATCTTGAACTGAAGGAGACAGGATGAAATGAGAGAAAATGGTTAAGACCACCAAATATCTACAGGCGAGAAACCTGCGATAAAACTCCTCAGCTGCAGACATGTTCTACCTTTTAGGAAAAAGGAAGGCTAATTCAGAGGACACAACCCCAAGACCAGAGGATTTGAGCCCAGAGGTAGAGCTAAGAATCACAGAGGACAATTTCCAGGCTTTGAAACCAAGGGGAATTTTCCAGATGGATTTCATAGTTGCTTAGGACTGTTGGAATTCTTTTTCTTTCCACTTTCTCCCCCTTGAAGGAAAAATCTGCGTAAATGTTACCCTATGCCTTCCTCACCACTGTGTTTTTGGAGCAGGTAGGATGTTATTTGGGTTAAAGGTTCACAGATAGAACTTGTACCACTGGATTATACCCAGTGCCTCATCCATACCTGAATTAAATGATACAGACGTTGAGCTAATGGGATTTGGACTTTGGGTTTGATGCCGTAATGGGTTGAGACTTTTGGTTGCCTTGGGATGGGATGAATGTGTTTTGCCTGTGGGTTGGACTTGAATCTTGTGGGCCACAGGTTAAGCCATGGTAGGAAGAATAATGGCCCAAAAAGATGGACCATTTTTCTACATCCAGAAATCTTGAACCTGGGTATATGTTATTTTACATGGCAAAGGGAAATTAAGGTTGTGGACAGAATTAAAGTTGCTCATCAGCTGATCCAAAGATAAGGAAATTATCGTAGATGATCCATGTAATCGTAAGGGTCTTTCAAGAGGGAGGCAGAAGAATCAGTGTCGGAATGATAGGATGTGAGGAAGACTCAAGTGGCTATTGTTGGCTCTGAAGATGGAAGGTGCCCATGGGGTGCGAGCAGCATCTAGAAGCTGAAAACAGCAAGGAATGAATTTCCTCCTAGAGCCTCCAGAAAAGGAGCAGAGTGCTGCCAATATTTTGATTTGAACTCAGTAAGACCCATATTAGACTTGACATCCAGAACTGTAAGTTAATAAATTTGCATTAAGACATTAAATTTGCGATAATTTGTTAGAGAAGCAAAAGGAAACTAATTTGGCGTGTAACTAGCTTTTAAAAATGTTTTGAAATTTGGGGAATGATACAGAAAGTAAACAAATGATGTAAGAATTCATTGTTGGGATGAAGAACATAATCCTTTGAGTCCATCAGCTCAAACTTTGAAAATACTTGCATTCAAAATGCAGAATACCCAATCGTTTCAGCTTGACTTTCCTACACATGAATTGGTACTCTCTTTCTATGTGGATGTATGCATATGTCTATATATATCATTTGATTTTATGCGAATGCCATCATTATGCATAACTATGGCTAAAACCGCGGCAAAATAATGGCTTGCAGTCCTTCCCAAAGATGTGCATTGGGACGGTGGTATTTTTGTTTGTGGTAATAATAGCTATTTGTAGAACCTGGCACTCTCGAAGCCTCTGCCTCTTCACGGTGTACCTGCCCGATGCCTCTGCTTCAAAAGAGCTCTGCTGTCTGTTCCTGGTTGCTCACTTGGCTAGCTTCCCACCATTTTCACAGCTATGCTGACTTGCTTGAAATTCTGCCTCAGTACATCCGTATGGCATTTTCCCTTTCCAACTACTTTCAGACACCTCACTTCAACTAGACTACCGCCAGAATTACAGAGTGATTATAATATAGTAGGGGTCTTGGGGCGCCTGGGTGGCTCAGTGGGTTAAAGCCTCTGCCTTCGGCTCAGGTCATGATCTCAGGATCCTGGGATCGAGCCCCGCATCCAGCTCTCTGCTCAGCAGGGAGCCTGCTTCCCCCTCTCTCTCTGCCTGCCTCTCTGCCTACTTGTGATCTCTCTCTCTCTGTCAAATAAATAAAATAAAATCTTTAAAAAAATATATATAGTAGGGGTCTTTGCAATCAGCAAAGGCATGTACCCACAAAAGAACTAAACTTGACTTTTCTAAGCAGGAGGACATCTTCGTCATAAATATGTCACTTCTGTTCTGTTCTCTATTGATCAGAAGCCAAATCAGAAGACTGTTTTATACCCTGGGAACTTTTCCTCTGAAATTCGCACTTCAGAGCCCCAAGGAGGTTCTCTAAGTGATTCAGGGAGAATCGTGATACAGAAAACTGGTACTCCCCTAACCATTCCTAGACTCTATCATGCTTGTTGATGGGTCTGAAAGGAAAGTGTGGCAGATTTGGTGGGCAGACAGAGTAGAATTTGTAGACTGGCGAGTGGCCGTGCAATGGAACTGGGAAAGAAGACGGTTGTCATGACGATGGCAGGTAAAGCCTGCAGCCAAGGGCTTCCATGGGCCTTACTGTGACCTTCTGCCATAGACCGTTGGTTAATTGGTGAGAAAATTATTCCTGGCTTTTGTTGAATGTGTTTATTACTTTCTTTTAATAATAATTTTCAAATTGTCTTTACATCTCAATTTTAACTAAAGGACACGTTCCCTTTGTTATTTTCTTGGATTCTTCCTCTACTGCCTGCCACCCGTTCCTTCTCAGCATTTTTCATTTACCGGCAGCGGCTGCATACCTCTTTCCTTGACGACTGCCTGGCGCAGTGTCTCCCACCCTTCTCCTTACGGCTCCTCCTGACTGCCGAATCTCCAGGCTCTCCATCGCACTTCTTGACTCCGCTAGCTCCATTTGCTTTTATTTTTGTTTTTCTTTTGGTCTGCTTCCACATTTTCTAGAAAAAAAAAGATCCAGATACTATTTCCATCTGAACTCTTTATGAACCCCCAACGTAGGAGAAATGTAGCAATTATATAAATAAATATGATAGTTTTCTGTTCGAAATGTCAGGGTTGGCATTTATGTTTACTGTGCCAAACTTTTCACTGCCTAGCTTGAATTGGATATAGTTTTTCTTTTAACAACTTACATGTTCTATTCTAAAACATAAAGTAATCCACAATAAAGCCCAACTTTTGGTTGAGGTAAAGTCACTCTAAAAATGTGATTTGGTATGTTTTTGTCATTACCTTTGGATGAAATATTCCTTTATGCCCATAAGGCACCCATTTGCTAGAGAAGTTCCTCAGTGGTTTCAAACAATTTCTAGTGTAACTTACATTTCCTCATCAGGGAAAAAAAATTAGTAATTTTAATTTACTAATAATTTGAAGTTGTAATCTTAATACATATTTGACTAAAAAGAATTTATTTTAGGGCTTTATTTTAAAATAGATTGGAAGATACTCATTTCCTTTCAGAGAATATTAACAATGTGCCAAATAATTGCTACAGTATATTTGTGTATGTCTTCAGTTCTCCATTTCTTCATAAACCCATCTTTCTCATTCATTGTTTTTTCATAGTTTCATAGAGCATATAAACTTGCACACATACACATTCATATATATATAAACCCATGCACATATATAATAGTTTTATGAAACATGGTCAGATGTGGACTCTAGTGCTAGCTTGTTGTCTAAGTTCAAATTGTGGCTTGGAAACTTCCCTATGTGACTTTTGGCAAAAGCAATTTACTTAATCTCTTAGCTTTAGTTTCCTCATGAGACCAGCACTGGACACATTACCATTATAGAATTTTCTACCTAGTGATACAGTCAAAATACTGGCATTACTTCACCTATGGTGTGATTTTCCCCAAGATCACATCTAAACCTCTGATTCATTATTTCATAGATTCGTTCAATAACAATGAAAGATTATTGACCCATAACTGGTCCAGACTCTCAATGCTGAGACATGAGATTGAGATACAGACTTTGTTCTTGAGGAGATCGCAGTGTATTTGAGGAAATAATATTTATACCCAGCATGATGAGTGCCACGGATAAGTGGGGGAACCTCTGGATGTGACGTGAAGACTGTGCCTCAGTGGTGCTCCCCCACACAGCCCTCCCGATATCTCTAGGATGGACCACGTGTCCTCCTGTGCGTACTAGGCCATAGCTCTGTCACGCCTTATCGAATGCATTATGGAAATATTCTTTGTCTCTGTCGACACCAAACTTCTTAAAAGGAAGGAACTTTGGTTTACACCTTTAAATTTCCAGTGCCTTGCATTCATTGACATGTATTGAAATTTATTCGAATAAATACTTGGATGAGATAATGAATGAATAAATGACTGAGTGAGTGGACTGAGTAATCAAAGAAGGTAGGAGTAAGATATCAAGTATGAAAAAGTTGGCAAAATGTGCAGCAGGTAGTCAAGACCATTTAGAAAGTAAGTGTGTGACTTTGAAAGGAGAGGCATTGATAGAAGACCAGAAGAGTGATCTAATTCAGATGCTGAATGGTTCTGTAAATGATACAAACACAACTTCAGGAAAAGTGAGAAATGTACTAATATTTTAAATTGAATTGCAATGGATGGATTGAGAAGAGACAGAATAGAAACCCAGAGAATGAAGATGAAACAATTCAAGCACTGCAGGGAAGAAATTGTGAGAACCAAGATTCAAGTCGTGTCTGGCCCTGTAGAGAAAGGGCAAATTTGAAGACTGAATGACACATCAGGTGTGCACATTGAGAAAGAGAAGTGGAGATGTCTGAGGTTGCTGTCCTCCATGATTTGGTGATTCGTTGTGTCAAAACTTATGTTGGAGGATAAAATAATAGAAAATGATGCGTTTGCTTTAAAGATATTGAAAGAGAGGGGCCATTGCGGTATCGTAGACCTGTTCTAGAGGTTGTTAGCCCTTTAGAGCTAAAACACAGACAAATAGCCAGGGAAGGGGAAGAGAGATAATTAGAGAACGAAGCACAAAACTCCAACTAATTATGACATCCTCATATTAAAGTAGAACATTAGAGGAGTTTGGGCCAATGCTCTCCTCTAGGTAAATTAGAACACAAAATTGTGTAGTTGGGAATTTTACATTTTATTCAGTCTTGGCCTCTTTCTTATGGGCAATTTTTCACAGGTTATCCGTTGGCATCAGTTTTTCTTTGGGTATAGGTGGACTTGAGGAATGCTTCTTATTTTGGGCGGTAAGAGAAGAGTACTTCTTTGGTCCCATGCTTGGAGCCTTCCCAAGTGTAAGGACTTTCTCTTGAATTACGAAGAGAACTGCTTCCATGAGACTGGTTTAAAAAATGGACTTACCTGGGATATTTCTGAAACGTGCAAGGGTAGAAACAAGCTGTAGTACATGTTAAATGAGCAAGTATAATAACATTTGGTGTTTCTTTCAGTATGACTTTGCCATACTTCCTTTTAGGAGTGACCGCATTTGTTTATGCTTACTTTTGAAAATAAAATCTCTACTATCAGGATGATTGCAGGTGTTGTGCAAGATTTGAAGAAATACATTTGGTCCAACTGAACGGAATGGGGCGAGGGGGAGAAGGGAAAAGGAAAGAGTCACTTTTCTCTCTTCACTGAGTTATTTCCTTCTTATGCAGACAGTATTCACTACTTTCTCTGTTGCTTGATCTTCTCTGTTGGGATTTACACTGATGATCGCAATTGCAAGCTTTAACAATGTAAATAGCAATGCTACTCACTATTGGCTACAATTTAGATGGTTGGACTAAGAAAGGGGATCCTATTTTACAAAATATTCTTATACATATATCCTACATATTGGCAGAAAAAAATAGCTTCTTTCTTATCAAAAGCATCTGGATTTATTTATTAGATAAAACACCTTTCTCCCAAATTTCTCTATGAAATTATCCAGCATAACAATATATGATAAATGTAGTCATTCAAAATTAATTCAAATGAAATAAGGTATAATTAGGCAGTGATTTCTGCTTTCTACAATCTTATTATAAGATATTCATCTTAATAAAAATAATGAATTATTGAGTTCTTAATATATGCTAGGCATTGTTCTAAGCACTTTGCGTGCATTATTCCATTTGATTTTTGTAGGTATTATACCATTGCCATTCTTCTTTTGGATTTTTGAAAAAAAAAAAAGATTAAAAATGTTTAAATACTATGCTCAAGGTCATCTCCCTAGCAAAGCTGAGACTTGTACAGAAGAAATGTATCTATTTAGGTATTAGGCCCCACTGTCAACAAATTATCTATTTGCTTCAGGGCTTAACGTCTCAAAAACATTGATTTTTTTTCACCCTTTGTGATTTTATTGTGGAGTTTTGAGATATTTTCGGTGATCCTAGAATTTCTCTTTTCACTGTAGTCTAACATGTTTCATATAGCAGCAACATTTTCCTCTTGTATCATAATTAAGCAAAATAATTGCCCTGGAGTTTTAAAATCTTAATTATAATATTTTATTTTCATTTTTGGCATCATCATCATCTATTAGTCATCAATATTAAGAATCAATAATAATAATAATAATATCACTGCTTATAATTTATCGTGAGTCCATTTTTATTCCATAAAAATAATATTCATATTTTTCAAGTACATCGTGATGCCTCTTTGTCGAAAAAGACTAATTCACTCAATCTCTATGTTGTCAGCTAGTCACAAAATAGTAAATGACAATTTCAAACACTGAAATAATAATGGGCCTCAGTCCTCTTCATTCTGAATGTTTCCCTTCACAGGCTCTACTTTATATTTCTTTGTACTTTTAAAGAAAATTGTGAAGCAATTTCAAGCTTAGAGAAAAGCTGAAAGTGCAGTGAGACTCTCTTCCCTCCCCCCTCCAAATCTTTTCTGTATATATTTTGTTTTCCTAAGTGAAAAAATAGCATCAATCAGGTTTACGTTTTTATTAAATTTCAGGAAGGGCTCAGTATCTTTTCTCTTTATGGCACTTTCTTGACCATGAACGTCAAAGTGGTACAGCCCCCCAGTGGTAGTGAGTGGTGACAGGCGGGAGTGCCATGGGACACGGTAAGAAGAGCATAGCTTTTGAGCCAGCCAGGCTGAAGCTAAGACTTTAGACCTGGGAAATCTGGCAATAGGTTTGGGAAGTAAGGTGAGCCTGTGTTTTAGCTGGTTAGGATGCTGTCCAGCTATTAATTAAAACAAAACAATTAGCCCTTCTGAGCTTGAGATTTCTTGTCTGCCAAGTGCTTGTGATAATGACAGTTCGATCCAATTTTGCAAGGAGTAAGTGAGATAATATATGTATAACCCATTTGATAGGCCACTTTGAACCTTCTTCTCCACTTTGGGCCTGTGTATAGACTGTGGGAAACCATTGCATCCCTCCCTACCAAGGCCACAAATATCATAGCCAAGTCTTTGATCCATGATGCAAATTTTGCTAAAGCTTTCTCGAGGATCTGGGTTAGGTAACTATTTCAAATATCAAAAAGCAAATTTCCTGAATGTTTTACTTAAATATTTGCTTTCCTCCAAACATTCTTTTCCTCTCCCTTACCACAAATTCTTCTGTCTTTCTGGAAGTCTGACCCAGCCTCTGCCTCCCAAATGCCTCCTCTCATCCTTTGGATGATCAGAACAGCTAGAAGGACTGTCACCAAAACAAAGGGTACCACCAGTTACATAACCAGCAACTGTCGTTCCCCAAATTTATGCTGCTGGAGCCCCAAAGAAGGGGCTCCCTTCTTTGGAAAATAGTATGTTGCCTGGGGCAGTATGAATTAGCAGGCACACTACAAAAGGTAGCTAATGAGCTCATATGAACGATGTGGTCGTCCCCATCCACCTGCTCTATCTGGTGTCTATGAAGGTTTTCATTACTGTCCTACTGTGATCGCATCTGGTGTCAATCATTCTACCTTGAACCCCTAAAACAAACACTGATCTCACCAGGAAATTCACCTTCCTTTAAACTTACATTAGCCACAATCTTATATCCATGTTATTGGTTAAATCCCAGAGTGCAATTTCCAAGAAGCTCTCTCTCTTTTTTTTTTCCCCTTTACCTCTGAATTTGCTGTTGGAGCAAACTCAAATTCCTTACTGGGTTACATAATGCACGTTTGTGGAAAATTTCTTTAGGCCACCAGCAGACTTTCTGAGATCTTTATAAATCACCCTCAATAATTACTCCCCTCTTGCTTGTATCATTGGAAGGAAGAGTGACCCTTGAACTAGGAGAGGCTGATTGGCAGCCCGAGGTTTATTTGTTGCGTTGTTTGCCTTTAATTGGCACTCTGATAATGTCTATGGTGGCTTCCAGATCTATGGTAATAACCGTACACATAGAAATTGAATGCTACTAGACCAGTGATGCCTACTTTGGGGCTATTCTGGCTTCCCGTGAGAATTAAAGGCAAACAGAGGGTGCAGAAAGAGAATTGTGGTGAGCCCATGAGTAGCTCTCTGTTTTGCACTTTCTTGCTTCCTCCTGCCATGCTTCCTTCTCTTGTCCATGTTCAGAACTCACCTTAGAATCCTATCTGGTGTCTCTTTCGTGCAGATATTTATTCTGAGCCCCTGTCCTGACTGGAGAATGGTCTTATATACCAGTCTCTACTGAGGGGGAATTGTGCTCACTCAGCCAGGGCAACTGCCTTTCAAATGGTGACTGACGAGCCCTGAAAACTGTTGGTCTCAGGGGATTGAGACACTGGGGTTCTACTTCTAGGCAGTGGGACAAAGGATGGAGGAATGAAAACAGCTTCTGACTCTGAGAGCTGTTGGAAGTCCTTTACTTGTAAACTGCATTCACTAACTGCTGGTCATTTAGCACCTGCTTTGTGTTAGGAGCTGGAAATAATAGATAGAGACTGTCACTGTCCTCCAGGAGTAGGAGATAAACAGACAAATACAATTACGGCAAATACAAAAGGCTATGGCTGAATTAAAAACAAAACTTAATAATAACCTTTCTTAAATATGCCTGGATGTTGGAGCCTCAGAAAAAATTAACCTTTCCCCCTTCTCTATTCCTTTAATGTGGTTAATATCTCTCTATTTACGCTCTGTATACCTCAGGGAAAGTGTGTACTTTTTTTTTTTTTTTTGGTGGAAAGAAATTAAAGAAGTGGGCATTTTAAAGGCATTTGATGTGTTCTACTAAAATGAGAGAAGATTGTCTTCCCTTCAAGGCACTTACATAACTCCAAGGTCTGATGGGCCCTGGATTAAGAACAAGTCATATGACCTTGAATATGTCCTTCACCCGTTTAGGGCTCCCATTTGATCATTTATAAAAGGAGTGCATAGAACTTGATGTCATCCAAGGCTGTTAGAGCTCTAACATTCTAAAATTGTAGAATCATTCATAGTCCATTAGAAATGTTTTTAGAAACATCAATCCCTTGATTTTTCAAAACAAATTTGTATTGTTTTCCCTGCTTCTCTGTTTTATAGGTGAGTAATCTGAACTTTGGAACATGTCTTAGTCTGTTTGGGCTGCTATAACAAAGTATCATAGACTGGATAGCTTATAAACAACAGAAACTTATTTCCCACAGTTCTAGAAGCCGGAAGGCCAGGATTGCGTCACTAACATGTTGAGTATCTGGTGAGCGCCAACTTCCTGGTTCATAGATGGCACCTCACTGTGTCCTCACATGCAGAAGGGGAAAGGCAGTTTTCTGGGGTCCCTTTTATAATGGAACTAATCTCGTTCTTGAGGACTCTGTCCTCGTGATTTAACCGCCTTCTGAAGGACCCACCACTTAATATCACCATCTTGTGATTAAGTTTTCAGTAAATGAATTTGGTTGTGGGGGGGCAAAACCCTTCAGTCTACAGCAGAGCGGTTCAGGGCCTTGTACACTTAACGGTTCAGGGCCTTGTACACTTAATGAATGAATGAATGTGTCTAATGAATAACTGAGTAAGGAGGGGAGCCGACAATTGCAGCCATTCTTTCCAACTCTAAATTCTACATTGTTTCTTTTTATTCAAACTGGGAGACAACAGATTCAAATTCTTCCTATATTCAGCAGAACTTCCTGATACTCAGTTCTTAATAACGACTCTGCAATAAGACAACTATCATTATTTTATTTACTTTCTTTCCACATTATAGGAGCAGAAGTATACATTCGTTAAAGGTCATGTGATTGTCAGTGCTTCGTGGAACAGTGGAAAAAAAAAAATAACAAGAGGCAAGTCGACTTAGTTCCTTCATGCATTATTGCTTTTAACCTCCAGGACAACCCTAAAAACTTAAGCATTATTACAGATATAATAGGATGTAATTTTTCCTGTTGCCTGCAGATTTTAGTCAAAACCTTACAGTTGAGAAAAGTAGGTAAAGAAAAATTTTTAAATTCCAAAGACAACTGTTAGGTACATCCCTGTGGAACTTAAGTGACCAAGATTGTGCCTCAAATTTCACCCACAACTTCCCAACAGCCTTTCATTAAGAAAAAACCTGAAAATTCACAAAGTCTTAGAATAGGAGAATTTTTATCCTGGTCGGGGATTCTCTAAGAAAATCAGTCTTAAAAAATGTGCGTTCCCACAAGAAGTGGAGCTAGGAACTTGTCACAAGAGATGAACAGAAACGATGTGACCAGGGAGTTCTGGGACGCAGCTCGTGATGGAAACAGGAATATTGGGGAGGAGAGGATCACGCCTGCTCTCTCCCATCTTGGCGTAGCAAGAAAGTATGTTTCCCAGGGGCCAGGTGGTCCATTCCCAGCCAGGTGGTCCATCAGGGAGGTGAAATCTAGCGGAGTTGCAAGAATTGTGTCATTGCAGAGTCAAAGAGGACAGGTTGGAGAAGAGTCCAAACTTCTCACGTAACTGTGACCTCTGTGTGAGAACCATTATTTAAATGTCTGCCACTCACAGCGATTCATCCATAGTCAAGAGTTGACCCTGAATTTCCACAGCTAAACATATAAACTTCTCCTTTTCTTTCAGCCTGTGCCTCAGCCAGGTAGTTGGAAAAGATGAGAGGGGTGAGGGAGCTAGGAAGAAGAAAGAAAGACATGTCTCCCTTCTCCCTCTGCAGGGCTCTCAGGATATTTTTCAGGGTTGGAGATGGTGGGGAGGGGAAATGTGTGATGATGGGTGACTGTTGGATTCTAAACAGCTGAAATATCAGAATGGGAGTCTTAATGACAGTGACAAGAAATTTAGAAATTAAAAAGCTCTGGGAGCATCCCAACGTCTCCTTTACTCACAAGGAAAAGAGATTCTACATCAGTCAAAGGCTAGAGTTGGAAATAAAATAAAGTACGATTATTCCTCTTTGAACCCCATTGAGATAAGCCTTGCAAATCAGTATATAATTATTTTCCCACATTAGAAAGAAGAAAATGGAAGCTCCAAAAAACAGGTGAAAAACTTACCCAGCGATACTCAGTTTGCAAATTTCAACAGAAAAATTGAAGTCCCATGCAGTCTGACCCTAACACCTGTGTTAGCTTCTATGCAGTACATCCTCTGTAAACTAAAATGACAAACTAAACTTGCAGATATCTTCACAGTAAGGGGGAACAGTACTTTGACTCAATTTTTACTTTACTGAGAAAGGCAATGATTGTTTATTCTTAAACCCAAGCTACTCAGTATTCTTTCATTTGTGTTACCACACTTTCTCTGGAGATCCAATTCCGCATTCAGAGCTACTAACTAGGCATCCCTTAAATCCACCCCAGATGATGAACTCACGATGTCCAAACTTGAGCTCACTGACTCCACACCCCGGATGAATACCACGTACTGAACACTCCCCACGCCTGGATCTTTTCCTAAGTTCCATTTGTGATTGTTCAACAGCGCAATGGCTCACCCAGGAACCCGAGTCCACATCATAGGAAACATGCTTGATTGTCTCTTTCCTACTCACTAAGTCCTCATCTCTCACTCAAACAAAGGAGCAGAAGATGAGGGAGTCATAACCAATCTGTGCATTGCTTTGAACAACCTAATAACAATTTTAATTTAAATCTTAAGAGAATGAGGACGTGTTGAAAGTTTAGGAATATGGGAGTGCCATAGCTTTAGCTGTAATTTACAAAGATTGTTCTGACTCTGGGGTCCACCTGATAAACATTTGTTTGAATTGATGTGTAACGTTGTATAAATTGAAGGTGTACAACACTGCTTGATACATGTATATATCGAGCAGGGATTACCGCCATAATCCACCACCTTTATCATTGTCACTTCTTCTCTGTGGTGAGAACACTGATGAATCATTTCTAAATACTGCCCCCTTGGTCACTTCTTTCTCTTTACACTATCCCTCTTCCTGTCTCAAGGAAGAGAAGAATCATTTCATGCCACTCCAGTGTGTGTGTGTGTGTGTGTGTGTGTGTGTGTGTGTGTGTGTGTGTACCTGTATCTTTCTCTTGCTCTCTCACATTGCATTGTAATGATCTATTTACGTATTTTTTCTCCCACTACACTGTGAGACTCATAAGGAAGTAAGTGAGTCACATTTGTGTTCCAAACATTAGCCATAGTGTCAACATATGGAAAAATATACTTCTCACCCGTTTATTTCCCAACACACTGCTGCTTTCACTTACAAGTTCCATTTCCTCTTCAAACTCAAGAATATCAGTATTCCCTTCTCAGAAAACTACGGTTTCCTTCCGTGTTTCACATTTGGGGTAATGACGCTACAACCCTGGTCTGCCACTCAATGACCTGTGATTATCCACCATTTTTTCCTCTCCTTTATCCCCACATGCTGCAGAAATGCTTTCTGATGATTTCCTGAGTCTCTGCCCTATCGTTCTAACTCCGCACTAATTGCAGGTATTCCTAATTTTTTACCTAAGTTATTAGAACAGATTGTTAGCCTGTGTTCCTACTTTAGAATTGCCCGTCCCACCATACTCAAACATAGACTAGAATGAGTTTCCTAAAATTCACACTTCATCATAAAGGTGTCCATGAAGGTCGTGAAACTCCTTGATTGGCAGCTCATTGCCTGCAGAATACAATCTAAACTCTTGAGCAGAACGTATAGAGTGTTTCATGATCTCCCTCCCTCTCTAGCCTCATTTCTGGAGGCTCAGTGCCAGAACTTTGAGCATCTTGAACCACACTCAGAACACACATTGCATTACTACTTGTGCCACTGAGAACACTCACTCCATCTAGAAAGTTTCTTCCATAGCAAATTCCAACTCCTAGATTACAACCCACATGAAGACCACACCCTCCTCTGTGAGGTAGTTTTTGTGTTTATCCCTACTCTGGCATTCATGATCTTTCTATTATAATGTTAGTTGTAACCTCCCCACACTGCCGGCCCACCATATTGTGAGTTCTTCAGCCTTGAAACTATACCTTATTATTATTATTATTATTATTTTTTACCAGCAGTTCCTGAGAATTACCATATATGTACCATAGTTTTTACTCAAACAAATGTGCCAGTAAAAACTAAAGAATACTTTATTTCTTCAGTTAGTGAGAAAGTTGGAGATGATTTCAGGGCCGAAAATAAACACGTAAATAAATTAGTGAGTTACAAAACATGGATTTTTCTCTATCTTCAACTTCATTATGATCTGAACAATAGCATATGAAATTGACACCGAAGTTTTTTTCATTACTTCTGTATCATCCGTAAAGAAATCAGTGTTCACAACAGCTGACAAACTTAAAAAATCATACAACTTAAAGATGAAATTAGAGCTTGGGCCCAAGCATTTTGTCCGTGTTTTATTGTCTAGCATAGACCGTATCTATATGAAAATTGTTAGTATTAAATACCGAAGCTCTGCCATAAAGTCATATTTAGATCCTTTTAACCAGTGCTCCAAAGATTTTGCTACAACGAAATAGAAGCCATGGTTCAGAGGGAAGTATCTCAGCACAGACAGTCTGATTAAAATCCTGCTCCAGTTGGTAGTCAGGTGGCCTTCGGTGACCTTCAGATGTCTCACCTATAAAGTGGGAACAGCAGCATGAAGTTCATTAGGGTGACAATTGAGCGTATAAGGGCGTGCAAAGTTTTCAGAAAGGTGTATGGCATATGTGGTTTAAGCATATATTAAGATCACTATTCTTCTCTAGTTTCAAGGTCAAGCCCTCTACCTTCAATGAACATTTGGGCAAGAAGCATGATTAGATATTTTACCAGGGCAGGAAGAAATATTTCTAGGGAGGGCACTTTCAGTCGTAAGCTAAGTGGAGCCTGCCAACTGATTGTTTGTTCAATCAATGATTACTTTGTCTTATTTTTCCCTCTTCTGATTTTGTATTCTATCAAAATTACCTTAGCGGTTGTCATGGCCACGAAGAGACAGAACTGAAGGAAGGGAAGTGTGATAATATAGTAACTTTGTTTTTTCTCTGAGAAGCTCCGGACCGCCCTTTGCCATATTTTTCTCAGCTTCCTCACCATTAATCATCCAAAGGGCAGCTCTCCCTGCATTTTACCCTGTTGAGAGAAAATGTTCTGCTTCTCTCGTAAAGTATTTCCTTCCCGAATCTTCCTACCTTGGTAACCTTTCTTTGCTTTAAGTTCCCATAACATTGCTTTTATAGACTATACCCCCCCCAGATTTGGCAGTCTTATCTATTGTATGTTATTCTGTAGAGTTACATGTTAATGTGTTAAATATTCCTAGGTGGGTTTAACATCCTTTGGTCTGACGCTGTATCTTATTCAGTGCCTACCATGGGTCTTTTGGAATCAATATATACACAATGATTATAGGCTTATGACCAGAGAAAATAAGGTGGAATAAATAATAATTTTTAAAATTAATAGTAATTACTTACATTGGGCAGTGCTCAAACTCTCCAAGAGTATTTCTGACTATTTTTTGCTCATTTTATTTGCTTCAAATTACCACATTATAAATATCCTGCATTAGAAAATAGAACAGAATAGGATCACTTGCGAGTAAAACTATAGCAATATTAAGAACAGCTTTATTATACTACTCTATAAGTAAAAATATGCATATGAACATCCAAACTATAAAGTTTCAAATGGAACACTGAATTATGATAAACCAGACTTCAGCCTGTCCATTACTAACAGCCTGTAGACGTGAGAGCGGCAGGCAGAATAGGTTAGGTTAGTCTAGTCACACGTCAGGCCCTTGGATGACACTAGGAAGCCAGAAGATGTTGTGTAACAAGACTTCTAAACATTAACTGCCAGATGTTACCTACGAGATCCAGAGACAGAGCTCGAAGAGCTGCTTGTTGCAGTGTTTGGGTTAATAAAAGCCCAAGGAAGACTACTTGACTATTTCCTTATTCTTTTGCGGTATGAT